>JXSR01S017050.1:28413-41128 GCA_000969725.1 Ophiothrix spiculata
ATATCAGAGTGAATGTTTATTTCTATTAAAAGAATTGTGTATTCTATTCTAATGTGAACGTTTCAAAAACAATTTGAATTTTTGTTGGTTTGTATTAGTCATGTTTTGCACATCTTGAAAAGACGGGCGATTTCTCGAACATAATTTTATTGATGTAGCTAACTTAGCACGTCAAGTAGAAATAATAGGCAGCAGGTGTAGCAGTTAGTTCCTGATTTCACATATAATCTCAATATAGCGCCTAATAATAAACCAAGCCACCAACAAAATTAGTAAGTTGTAGTTCCATTGCAAAAAGAAACTTGGCTAATTATTGTAAGGGAAATTGAGACTCATCCATAATACTTCAAAGCACCTAAAATTTCACAGCATTAAAATTTAAGAAATCTTAACATTTCACTATTTGTATGGATTTCAAGTGGCATTTTATTTTAGCAATTTGTGGTGCTAGTAAATTTTGTTGCTTAACAGTACTTACGTATGTTCCACACTTTAAAAAAATGCAAATGATATATATCCAACAAGATCATGATTATGTTTGCTAAGATTTCCATTAAATCCATAGATATACAGGGGAGATACCAGGCTTTGTATACCGGCCCGTGTAATGGTGTCGTCAGCCATGGAGCTCAAATTGGGGGTATTCGGGTCCACTCGAGACAAGTTATTGTCTGTTATTGTGTGTCTTCCAAGACCTTAGCAGAGATGCGTAATTTAATTGCATCTTATCCAGCAAGCGTAAGGTTTACGCAGAGAGTGCGCCTAAGCAAAACAGACGCAAAAGATCATGGACGCGCTAAGTTGCGACAAGTCCCGACGCAGCTTCGGTAAAATCTCAAATACCCCCAATTTTACCTCCATACCAGAATAAATATGGCTGCGCGCCTTGTATCTCCCCTGTAAATCTATGATTCAATCATTGTGACACAATAACATGTACAGAATGTTACATTTCCACGTATTTGTAATATTATATTAAAATCAGGTACTTATCAGGTTTAAGGAGAATCGTGGTTCAAATGCATGAACAGAATTTGGTTGATTCATTTAAAAGCTACTTTTGGTCTGGTGTTGAAATGGAGAACTGTTTTTTATGATATTTTGCCATTTAGAAATTATATTTAATTTTTTTTTGTAGTATTTTTGTAGCATAAAATGGAATTATGTTTAAATCTAAGAAGAGGTAATGGTTTTGTAGGTGCTAATTGTGCAAACAAATAAGTACTTTTTGTTTCCTGAAACATATCGTTCACAATAGAATTAAACCAAAATTTCAATTTATCAATAATTTTGGCATACCGTATTGTTCGTATTAATTGCCCATACTTTATTAATAAACATCTTCCCAAAAAATTTTCAAAGAGAAGTGTTAAAAAACATTCAATTTTGAAGCATTTTCATATATCATTGAGCTTACCAATAATCGCGAGTAACAGGAAACAGTATTGTAAGTGAATCAATGAGGTCGTGATCCCGGAAAAGATGTAAAAAATTTCAGTACTTCGTAAAAACGTCATATCCTGGTTTCTGGTTCACGCTTTGTTCACGCTCAGTTGGCTACCCATTGAGTATGTGTTGTGATCATTTTGATCGTGGTCCTACACATTATAAGCGTGAACCAATCACTTGGCAACGATTAATTTTGACGTCACACTTTGTCAGCAATTTACTCCTTTTGAAGTGCATTACCGTGAAAATCAATATTCCAAACTCGGGAGAATGGTTGACAAAGCTCCTGCAATTTCTAGAAATGAAGGCTTGAAATGATGGTAAATGACATTGATGATTCATATTTTGAGTTTAATTTTCATGGTTATGTTACAGGAAACAGCAAATTATTTTTGTTGGCCTTATCAGCCTTATATTTCTAATGGATCATTAAAAATTAGAGACAGCAGGCATTTGGTCTGAAACAGAGACTTGTTACAGTACACATACATGTATCATTGAAAATGTACTGACACATTTTGTAGAACAGTGACACCCTGGTCACACAAGCCGCAACGCCGGTATGACAACGGTGAATGATTGCGATGCCCAGTCGGACACCGGTGGTTATGTGACCATAACTGAAGACATCGTATACAAACCGCAAGGTTTTAACTCAGAATTAAATTCTTGCTGCATGCTTCCGGCGTCTCTACAGCTCACGGACTGGTGTCCGATTGACGTCTGCTGAATTGACGCCGTAAACACATCATAACCTCGCCGCAAGGTTATGTGACCAGGGTATCCGTAGCACATGTCGTTGCCAAGTGTGATTTTGTAGTGCAAGAGACCTTAAGTATCAATCTCTGTTACAGATCAACTCTCCTGTCTTGAGGAAGATGAGACCACTGTGTGAAGAGATTTGTGTGACTTGTGAAACATACGTGTAAGATTTTGAGGGAGAGATGTATCTATCATGTGAAAGAATTTTACTGATTACATTAATGCCATCATGTGTAGGGGTTATTATGAGCCAAAAAGCTTTGCTAGCTTAATTAAATAACATTTTAAATCAAAAGTCCAAATCAACTGTAAGAGTGGCAAGCTAGAAGGGTAAATTGGGAATTTTGTACCTGTAGACCTTAAAGTTGTGGTTAGATGGGACATTGTAGTACCAGAATGCCTTGAAACACTTGAATGTTGGTAATTGCAGCGAGTGCTAGTTACTGTTGACCAGAACACACCGGCATGGGACAACCTGGATCATGCTTATTGAACTTATCGGTCAGTTTCATCAGAGAGTGTATCCAATTTTCTTGAACTTGAACATGATATCAGTTTCTTCAACTGCACAGTGATTGCACAATCGTAAGAATGATAAAGTGATCCTATCTGAACCAAAATATACTTTATACCAAACATTTAAATACAATTTGACTCAAATACAGTTCGACATTATTGAGCAAAAACATACAAATAGCACATTTTTCCCGGCTTGCCAACTTGTTAGAGCCTACTGGGTTAAATATTTAAAAAGCAGAACTCAAAATCTATTGCCTAATGTTGGAAGGCCAAGGAATGCTTATACTGTTAGAATGGTATCCAAAACTATGAACATGCTCAAGTTCAAGTAAAGGGACATTAATGTTTCCTGACATTTGTGGCATATCGAAAAAGAATGGCCCTTCAGCTTTATATAGCCCTTGCTTTACAATTCAGCAAGTTGAACTAGGGTATGCTAGAAAACTGCAGAGAGATGGAAGTTAAGAGTGAAGCCTGTATATATTATGCATTTGATGTATTATATGCATGATATTAAATGAGTATGTATTCATGTGCAGTTGTATTTTGATGCCTTCTGCTATATATGCATTGTGTTAAGTGTTCCTTAATGAATTTTGGTGCCATTTCTGTTAATTTTTTCTCAAAGTAATTAATAGGCCTAGGTATCAACAAACTGTATCGTGATTTAAACATGCATGAATTTTTGTAGCCATTGAATTTGTGTGCACCCTAGCTTGAATTTCAGCCAAAGTCAGTGTCCACTCTATACTTTGATCAACACTGAATAGGCGGGAACAGTGAGACTTTTCTTCTCCACAAGTAATCATAATGGGTGATTCCATTTATTAGGGTACCAATGGCAAATACAGCACCATGCATTGCAAATGAGTCATTTTAGGATATTTATACAGCAAACTTCTGAATTTTTGTGATTCTAATAAACAGCCACTATCAACAGGTATCAAATATTACAAATAAATTTTGGTATACATTCTGACAACAATCTGAATTTTGGGAAAAATGTTGTAAAAATTGTGATTTTGGGGCATTTTTTAATGACATTTTAAAAGGTACTTTTCAATGCTTACCTTTCCTTCATTCCTTTCATTTTTTGAAGAATTTCTCTTCATTTTTATGTTAACAGAAAGAAGGTTTTGCAAACTAATGTTGGTATTTGTACTAAAATTTTATCGTCTTAATGCACGGACCTCATAAAAAGTAGTTTCCATTGGTAAATTTTGGTGTCCACTTTTTTATTTACCATGTGAAACTTTTAATTAATTGCATATCAAAGATAAGGGTTGATTTATTTGTTTTGGGGTATTCTTTTGTTTAGGTTTTATACAATCTTTAAAATTAAAAAGGTTAGTGATGATAACAATCATACGAAGTATAAAATAAGGCATGTTTAAACCCTTGGTGTCCACTTTGGTGTCCACACAATATTTACCAATGGAAATTTTCGAGACAATTTTTTTGGTATAAAAACAACTTGAATGTTTCTTATTTCAGGTTTAATGTAAAGCTTGGGCAGGGTTTTCAACAGTTACACTGTAAAATTATATGAATTATTTTTAGGATATGAGAGAATGTTGGAAGTAGATTTGGTGTCCACTTTACGATGTTTACGCGTGAAATTTCATATTTGCCAGAAAATTTTCATCTGGAACTACTCTTTCATGATTTATAGGATTTTCTAAGTGAAAAAGTTGCATGTTGACTTAAAACTATAAGAAATATGTCTTAAAACAATTTTGGTTAACAGTTATGGCATTTAAAAAGTTTTGGTGTCCACATTTACCAATGAAATCATAATTTTTAACAAAATCGCCTGTATTTGGGCATGTATCTGCTTGTTTTCTGCCCTATGATATTCCAAACACTTAAACTTTGATCTTATATCCTTAATTTAGCAAAGAAAGAGGAACTTTATAGCAGCAATGATGATTTACAAAAATATGCCCAAAAAAGTGCATGTCACCTTTTGGTACCCTCATAAATGGAATATGCCTAATCCCACTTACACAGGCGCCATAGATACTGATGCGCGAGTCACACATACAAAGCACACTGCGTCTCCTGCAGTTGTGCTGTGTTCAGCTATGCACACGCTTATCCGTTTCAATTCGCATTGTGAAGAGGCCCCGCCTATTTGGTGTGATCAAAGTATAGTAAAGATTCCATGGATTCTTGTAAATTTCAAAACTTTTTCACAAATTAAAAACCGGTATTGGAGAATCAATTCCTCCCCTTGGTTGAGTTCAGTGACAGTTTCCATCTTGACTTTTGAATTTAAAAGAAGGAACATGGCAGTGTCGTTTCTAATCATTTGATAGTTAACATTTGTCAATTTGCAAGCTTGAGGACTTTCGTTCACTCCATGATCTTAAACCATGAATATGCCCTCCGCTTTGCTTCAGGCATATTCATTGAGATCACCTCGGAGAAATAATTTTAACCGCTCAGAGCAGTCAGTATTAATATATGCACAAGTAGGTTGTACTAAAAATTGAAAATTGCAAACATGTGACTTCTTTCCTTTGATGGTATCACATGTATTTCTCAATACCCATTATTTGGTTAACTATTATCTTCAAATTTCTGTGGATTGTTATTTGTCTTGGGTTCTATGGTACATTGTACGAAAAATTGGCAAACAGCTTTGTATATCTTTACACAGGAGCTTCGAGGGTCTAGTAATAAGATGCGACCTTGTGACAGACACTAAGTCCTTGATATATGTATATATCTGTTTATCTCATTATTATGTAATAGCATCAGTGATACGCTACTGGATGGATAGAGGACTTTCGACCTTGTATATGGGCAAAATGCTTTTTACCAGTGATTACATAATTAACAAATGGCCCAGCAAGTTACGAAGTTTTAAATACAAGTGTTATCTATAGGTCATTTAGAATCTATTCATGGATGAAATTGCATTGGAAAGCATTACTGATGAGGCTTTTTGATTGAGGGGCTAGGGATTCTTTGATGGTTCCTAGATACAATCCCTACTGGCATTTTTTGATAAACTAAAACAGCAAGATAATATACACAAACACACCCCTATGGTTTTGTTTTTGATATGTGTTATAATAGCAATAATCTTTGCTACCTTTAAATAATAACCTTTGTTGCAATAGCACTGTTGACCCCTTCAGCAATATATTTTCTATGTGTGTACTTTTGATTTGATTTTTTTTTTCATTCCAATCTTATTTTCTAATTTGTATTTTGAAGTTTAATATTAATTTGTTTAATTTGAACTTTTAAGTTGTAATGGGGCATGTTACTAATTTCGGATGATCTCTGTTGTTCATGTGCACATGTTGGGTCATTATTATGCTTTGAAGGATCCAAGTGTGGAAAAACTTGGATCCTTAGCATAATAATGATAAAATTGGATGATTTTCGTCCCATATTTATTGGTCTCCCTATGAGTTTTAAAATATTGGGCTCGACTGCGTCTCGCCCAATATTTTTACAACTCATAGCTCGACCAATAAATATGGGTTCAATCTATCCAATTTTATAACAATGTTGAGACACAGGCCACACATTTTTCACATTGGCCATCAGTGCAGTTCTGAAAAATGTGCCACTCTTTAGGGAAAAAGGTTACGGTTGGCACATTGCAAACAGTGCCCATCTAGGACAGGCCACAATATGTGTGTATATGCAGCTATCAAATGCATCCCCTGCCCCCACTACCCGGGCATAGCGGGGGCTTGACCGGGGCCGTAATATTGACATTTGTAACGGCCCCATTACAGCCCCGGGTACAGCCCAGCAAGGCGGGGGACATTTTTCTGTTACGGCCCCGGTCATTCCCGCTCCTTGACCCCGGGTATCCCTTCCAAACTGTTGTGATTATGGGTTTTACTTTGCTCTGATAAAATATTTGTGTTTGAATGACTTGCATTTTGCTAAATTTGTATCAGTATGATGTTGATCCCCAGCCATATTCAGTTCCTGTCCTTAAAAACAACATAATTACACATATATTCCCGGGGTAGTTTTCCTGGCCCATTTTAGTAGCAAAACGTTCACCGCATACGCCCATGGTATGCCACGGGTATGCCGGGACCTAGTTTTCTATCAATCCCCAGTGAGATCCCCGCCAATTTCCCCGCTATGCCCGGGTACCGGGGGGCCGGGGATGCTTTTGATAGCCGCATTAACTTGGTGTGTTTGGAGTGGCCCTTGTGCATTAACAAAAAACAAACGAGTACATTTGCTAAGATTTACCTTTATATTATGCTCAGTTTGTTATGCTTTAAATTTTGACTTGACATTGCGGCTTCACTTGGGCTTAAAGTTTGGTGCTAATCCGTGAGTCTAATGCGCAAAATAGATGTCTCAACACCGCTCCCAAGATGCCACATGCCCGGCTTGCAATTAAAACCACAAGATGTGTGCAGGTAATTTTTTTGCTTGATACACAAGCAAACGACAGATGAAGAGAATTAATAACATTTCCAATTCCTTGAAATTGTTTTTGGTGAATGAAATAAGAGTCTCTTTGGTTTGAAATCTGGACATGTTGTATTTGTTACAAAGCAATAAAAACAATAATCAATAATAGAAAGGTATGTTCAAAAACAACGATCACTTGTAATCGATTAAATTCAGTAAACTTAAAAGTTCTTTTTTTTTAATAAGGTGAAAAGGTGCTTCATCTATAATAGCATTGTAACTTGTAAAAATATTTTGATATGCTGCATTCCAAAAATAATTTTGCTATTTAAATGTGAATATTTGTTTGTTTTTCAGATGGTTTTCAGTTCAAATAATGGGGTACAGTTTTGATACTTTGGTAGTGATTGAAGGAATGATTCTGGGATAACAAGTCAAAGGGTGATGATTTGAAACTTTATGTTGTACATCTTCAATGGAAATCTAGGGTAGAAGCAAGGGATGTGACAAGTCTGTACATTAGGCCACATAAAAAAGATAAGTTGTTTCTCATCCGAAGGTTTCTCAAAATGTGAGGAAGGAGGGAGGTGTGTTTTTTTTAGAGCCTGAGCAATCCAGGTTTACCCTTGGTAGATGTTGACTGCACATTCATTTGTTGTCTGTTAACTCTGTGACATAGATAGATGTTGGTTTGACGACAGTTCCGACTTTAAAATCATCAGAAATTAAAAGAATCCTTAAAGGAGGAAAGCAGAGTCTGGATATTTGAATGATCATTTAGCTAAGTTTTTAACACCTTTAGCATTTTTGCAAAAAAAAAAATTAAAAGAGTGGTGCAGCACCAAAAATTGAGGAGGGAGGGGGCGAGAAACAACTTTATTTTTTTATGCGGCTCAATCTGAGCACAACCACTCTCGAGACCTAAAACATTGATGTGAAATCATGACAATCTTGGCAAACGTTTGATCCCAAATGCATCATCTGTAGGTCTTGTAGAGCGATTGTTCTTGGATTTATACTAAAGTGTAATTCAAGTATTGCCTTTTCAATTTTGCACGGTTTACAATAATTTTGAGTGAAGTAGAGGTATGGTTTAGGAAATTATCTGCCGCGATTGAAGTGTCATATCCAGGTGAAGCACAGATGAATGCGCTCTATTTTTAAAATTGGGTGTATTTTGAGAAAACCATGCAAAATTGAAAAGGCAATACTTCAAACAATTTGAATATAATTGGGTGCTTTTTGTCAAATCTGGTATACTGATGGGTGGGTTTTTGAGCTAAAATAGGTACAAAGATGGATCATATTGTCAAAGTCTGAACAATTTTTTTTTTGAAAAACAAGCCCTTACTCCACCTGAAGGAGATAACTCCTCAATACCATATTGATGCTACATATTGATTTATGTATGTACCTGTGTAATTGAAGGAATAGTGTTGTTTACTATATGAATTTGGGAGTACTAGTCTGCCATGCTATGTAGTTATGGGGCATTACGAAACAAGCAATTTCATCAAGACTTCTGGCGGTACAATGCACTAGTAGTAGGCTTTTGAAGACGTTACATCGGTAGATATCAAGCGATATGTCGATGATGAAATTGTTGGAATCTTGAAAAAATGCATCATAACTAGTGTTTTTAGATGGTGTAATGCATACCTGCCAACTAGTAAGATTTAATCTTATTTAGTAATATTTTTTGAGGCTTACGGCAGCAGAAAATCTTACTAAATAAGATTTCTGAATCTGAAATTACACAACATCTTGGTACTTTTATCTACTTTTTTGGTTACAAAGTCTACTTTACACATAATTTTACAGGTGGGCAAGTATGGTAATGCATCAACCTAAATGAAAGGCATGAAAAAGACACTTTAGTTTTGGAAAATAGCTCTGCATTTACTTATTAATCCGAAGCGTATTGAGAACTATACACAGATGTGAATACCTGAAGAGTAAGATTGAATTTCTTTTTTCTTTGAATTCAATCTGCTATATTTGGGATTTTCTAGAGTAACTATGGTAACCAGTTATTAAAGTTTTGTATAATTAATTGATAGTTAAACTTACAGAGATGAATGTTATCAACTGTACAAAACACTAAAAATATGTGTAATAAATGTTTCGCCTTTTGACGAGTTGAAAAAAATGTTTGTATTGTTGAAATTTTGCAAAGCCATTTTTTAAATAATTACTTGCTGCTTGTGGTATAATTAAGGTTGGTGTCAAACTATCATTTTTGGAAAAGTTTTTGCTCTGTAACTCAGAGAAAAAATAAATCCATATGAAGGAATACTTTTTATAGAAATGGAGTGACATGTGGAACACGATGGTGATGTTGATTTTGGACAAAAGTCTACCATATTGGCTGTAGGGCCAAAATATGAGAAAGCCTTACTAGAATTTGCTAAATAAAAGTAAAATTTGGAACTAAAGTAAATTTTAGAATCTAGAAACAAATATCCAGGTTCTGTATATCTTTATTTTTGAAATATTGCCAAAAATAAAAGAAAAGGTGTCAATTTTTGCCACAAAAAATGGCCACTTTTGATGTATTTTTGGCAATATTTCAACAAGTAAAATGTGAATCAAAAATTTGAAAAATAAAACGAACCTGGACACCTGGACTGATTTCTTGATTCTTAAAAGTAAATTAGTGCCATTTTTTACAAAGGCAAATTTTAGTTAGGCTTTCCAGAAATGTTGGCGCTGAAAATGCATATTTTGAACCTAGGGCAAAAATTGAAGGTTTTTGTCTAAAATTAATATTACCATTGCAAATTGGCTTCTAGAAATGTATACTTTTATATGGATTTAAGGTTTAGTTGGTGAGTTACAGAGTAAAATTCTTTCCAAAAATGAAGGGTTGACACCAACCTTAAATATTTTCTTGAAGCTAAAGATTCTTGAGCTCAATGACCGATGTGAATTGTAGAAACCAGGCAAGATGTTAGAAGCATGTCTTCATTTGATTGCAAGAAAGTCGTACCTGCAAAAGCTGCCATTTTGTTAAAAATTTGGATTGCACACTGATGTTTAGTCTTGGGTCAGTGGCTCTTAAAATGGTGTTACATGAATATATCATTTGGCAGCCATTGGAGATACATGACTTTCTTCCACTCACATGAAGTGTGGTTTGGACTGGATGCCAAGTGGATGTTACGCTGCAAAAAGAACGTGTTCAGAGCATGTTTACTATGGTGCCAACATGTTCGATGTGTGTTCTACAAGTGTTCGAGAACACATTATGATACAACAAATTCAGAACGTATTATTTGGTGTTATGGATATGTTATGAACTTCTACGACTGTGTTCAGAACATTTTCAATCTTGAAATGGCTGGTGCGAAATCATGGTAAAAGTTGGCAGCAGGTGCAGGGATAAATGGGAATCCGTTGTATATCAGTAACTACATGGTATCCCATACGCCTGGAATTTGAATAAATCACTCGAATAAATTGGACAGGACTCGGCTAATAGTCCAGGTACGCTAATAACATTTTTACAGACCCGAAACTTTTCAGCTGATTTCAGCTCTTCATGTCTTGTTCTTGATAAATCATCAAAATTTAAGCTCATTGGTGCAGAATTTGATGCAGAGGTGTGATTTTTTCCCAGACTTTTAATATAATCCAAGGATTTTTTCATGAATTAATCGCTAGAAAAACTGATCACACAAACCGGAAAAAAGCATGATAAAGGAATTTTAATCTCTAACTGCCTCTGATATGATGTTTCCTGCAATATTTAATGTGTAGAAATCATCTGGCTTGGACTGCACGCCATGAAGAGGCTCCGCTCGCGTTGCCCGCTTCGCTTTATTACATTCTTCCAAGATTTTTTTAAAAAACCTCAATCACAACCCTGTTGATGGTTTTCAGCTCTTTTTTTGAAGATTCAGTTTCAGGTCTAAGAAGTATTGAAGGCAGACAAAGGGTAAAGTCCTTTAGATATATTTAGAATCTCCATGATTTGCTGTCAGAATTTCGTAAAGTTCATCAAAACAAGTTCATGCCATCACCCTTGCCCTTGGGCACAATTTTCAACTTGAGTATTTTTTTGTCAATGCGTAATACAGGATTCTAGAGCTAAAGACAAAGCCATAACGATTCAACCTGTAAAGGGTGAACTCGGAGAGAAAGTTGAATTAAATATTAAACAATAAAATGTAAATATAACTTCCCTGGAAAGAATTAGTTCAATGAACTGGAAAGTCAAAACAAACAACTTTCACTGATCAGACAGCCATAATGACGTCAAGAATTGCAATTTGCTGCTATTTTGGCCAAATGATCTCATTTTGGAATTTCCATTGGGGATGGTGGAAAAAAAGGAAGTGATAACTGAACACTGTCATATTAAATTTACCTTTGATTTTCAAAACAATAAAATCTGTTTGAAGTCATGTCACCTTTTTTACTTCACCAATATGATCATCACCATTTCCTATAGTTCCAAACTAAGTTGGTCCCTTTCTTTCAAAATTCTGTACTGAAAACAAAATGACAACTATTATTTACATTTCTATGACAACACTATATTTAATATACCTGGAGTTGAGTCTTTCTTGTAATGGTATAACAAAATTTGTTTGTTTCACCAGTCAAAGATAAAACAAAACGGTTGAGAATGTAGTGAAAATTAAACAAAATCAGCAAAATAGTGGTATCAAGGATTATAACGAATGTGACCAGATAGTGCTTTGGAGGTGTGATTTTAAAGTTTCATTCTCAGTTACTCTAATGTATAATAGGAGCACCAGAATTCACCATGGTCCTAATTCACAAACTGGATTCCCCATGAAGGACATCCTGTAATGATCAAGTTCAACACAAATGGTTTTAGATATTAGTTATTAGTTGAAAGTACTTTCTAATATGCAATAAAATCAGTAGGTGTTGAGGAAAGTTGAACTTCACTTTGGTGATCGTGGCTTATGTCTCAGTTAAAGTTCGCTTCATGGACTATGAAATGCCAACTTCACATACTTCTATCTGTTATTAATGTTGACGCTAAGAAAATTACACGCAAAGATAATTTGTAAGGTTTTTTTCTGGGACACCCTGTATTAATATTTTTTATTATTATCATACATGAACTTTTTCTGCATAACACAACGGTATTTTTTTTCCCCATGGGTGTACAGCTCTCATAAATTTACGTTTGAACTAATCAAACAGTATACTACCGGTATATATAAAAGCTTATAAATCGGATACCGAGAATCAGAATCATCATCTCTTTTTCTTCATAATTAGCTATAATTGTTACTATAATAAATCATACCTGTTTATTTAAACTGGTATTCATCTGCTATAACCTTAGATTACATGATTTTTTTACTACACAACACAACGGCATGTGGCCCTCGTTTGCCAAATTTGATATAATCAACAGAAGTCATCAGGCAGATACATCTCAAAGTTTCATCATCATTTTTCAATTTGCATTCAGAATAAATGAATCACAGCTGTTTGTTCAAACTGATATTCATTTGCTGTAACAATAGAAATATAAACTTGTTTTACATAACACAACGGTATACAGCCCTCATTTACATGAATAAAGTCAACTTAATATAAT
>JXSR01S017051.1:28394-38416 GCA_000969725.1 Ophiothrix spiculata
TATATGGTCATTTGTCATGAACTCGCCCCCTTTTGAGTTACATGCCTTATTATTCAATGTATGTCACCGATTGATGTTCAAACTTAGATATTTCACTTAAACTTCACTGAAATGTAACAAAAGTATATATATTTGGAAAGCTAAAGCTGTAAGGAATCTAAATATGTGCATTGCATCTCGTTATATAGGGTGACCTTGAATTTATACAGGGTGAAACATTTATTTTTTGATCAAAATGAACTATAACTTCTGCAATGCAAATTTTTCAGGTGTTATTAGAAATATTCTTATTACTCACATAATTTGGTGCAAGAACAGATAATATCTGATATGCTAACAGACTGTGGGTAAAGTATTACATCAATGTACAGCGTTTTTAAGGTTTAGGGTGTTCCAAAAAACAAATCCTGTTGTTTTCAATTAAAACCATTTTTAATTAAAACAATTTAGCTCTACCCTGTACACAAATAAAGACTGCATTTTTGAATTCCTCATCAAATTTCCTTTCAGAATATGTATACATTGACCTTGATAGGGTTAGTAATTAAAAAGTTACAGCAAAAATTGTGTTTGCTGTTCTTCAGCAATGTTTTGTATGCGTTTTCCTATATCTTACATTGTGAGATATAGGAAAATGTGCATTGCTCAGATACAAAATGGGCCATAGGTTCCATTATACATAACCACACACACACTGTTTAATCATAAAATGTTAAAAGGAATGTGTTAGCTTTCATTTAGTACCAAATTTATAGCAATAAACCCAGATTTGTCAAAAATTTACTAAAATCAACAATTCCAATAGAGTTTCTATAGGCGACACCGCTTCCTGTGGCACCGCTTCCTGCACCACCCCTAGGCTTTCAACTTTAAATAGCTGTATCTGTGCCTCACTATAAGCTAGACCAATGCAGGCATATAGCATATTAATACAGCTTTAAAGTGACACTAAATTTGTTGGGATAGCTTGTGTTGTTTTTAAAAAATAAAATCAAAACAACAGCATGAAACCAAAAAACGTAACAGCACCACCCTTTTTGGGAGGCAAGTTCAAAACGCGCAACCATATAGATATAGATTATTTTGAGATGGCCTGTACATTCTGCCTTGTGGTGGATTAAATTCACAGAGGGTACAGTGATCGATGTCTTATCATCTTGTGATTGGCGGGTTTTCATCAAATATGAAAATGGAAAATTTTAATAACTTGAGTATATATTTGGAAAACAAAAGCGCTCCTCAATTTTTTTTTTATCAGAGGTGGTATATCCATGCATGGGTGGATAATTAAGCCAACAGCAAACCTGCAAAGTTTCATTCTACCAGGCACATCTGCTTACACATTTTTAAAGACCAACAGGCATTCTTCCAACTTACATCTCTGCGGTCCTCTGAGTTTGGTACACCTATTTCAATTTCGCGATCAAATCTTCCTGGTCTTCTAAGAGCTGGGTCTATTGCATCCGGCCTATTTGTTGCTCCAAGCACCATAACATGCCCTTTGCTATCCCTCTGAAAAAAACCCCACTTAATGAGAGTCACTTAGTTCCATGATCACATTCACACAAAACATTTAATCAGAGCATATATACGAGGGGGGATCAAAAAGTAATGCCTCCATAGTCACCAAATCTTTATCAATGATATGATGAACACCAAAATTTACATAGATTATAGCCTGAGGACTCTTCTACATGGAACTACTGTTCAACATGGTCACCATGTCTTGTGATGCATTTATGTCACCGATGAACCCAAGCATCAAATCCGGTTTGGAAATACTCTGGAGCTCTATTTTAGCCACTAAAGGGAATATTCAAAAGTGTGTGCTAAGTGGGTACCTACGCAGTTGACAGCGGAAAATAAATATAGGCGGGTATAGGTGTGCCGAGAGCTCCTGTATGCATTTGAAGCTGAGGGACAAGATTTCTTTCAAAATGTGGTTACTCGAGATGAGACATGGGCATACCTGTATGACCTAGAGAGTAAGGTGCAATCCAAGCAATGATGCCATAGCTTTTCACCACGTCCCAGGAAATCAAGACTGCCAGATCGACTCTAAAGGTGATGGCTGCAGTGTTTTGGGACACAGAGGGTGTTATTTTCACAGACTTCTTGCCTGAGGGTCACACAGTCAACATGAAAGATACGTAACTACATTTCGCAAGCTGAGGGAAGCCATCAGGATGTCACTTAAAGACATTAATTCCATACAGCTCCATCACGACACTGCAAGGCCACACATGTCACTTTTCACAACCCAAGCAATAGCCAAAATGGGGTGGTCTGTGATACCTCATCCACCATACAGTCATGACTTGGCACCTTCAGACTTCTATCTAGTCAGGCCAATGAAAGAAAGTCTCCGTTGTTACCCATTTTAAGACTTAGATGAAGTCATGTCATCTGTTAAGTCATGGGCCAGGAAGCAAGCTCAAGAGTATTTCCAAACCGGATTTGATGCTTGGGTTCTACGGCGGCGTAAATGCATCAAAATACATTTTGACTATACTGAACAGTAGTTCTATGTACAAGAGTCCTCAGACTATAATCTGTGTAAATTTTGTGTTCATCGGATCATCGATAAAGATTTGGTGACTGTGGAGGCATTACTTTTTAATATCCCCTCGTACAAAACTTTTTAAAACAGGAAATATTCACTAGAACTTAAAATTTGAATTTGTTTGTTAAGACCATCAATTTTGATACTAGGAAGGTTGATATATAGTAATCCACTTGTTCACTCTCAAGTATTATCATTGTGAGAGCCAATTGTAAGATGAGTTTGATGGACATTTTGCTGAGTTTGCTCACTGAAATTCTCCAAATATGAGAAAGCATTTTGGGTAAATTTTTTATAACTGACTAAAGTTTCCACAGATGGTGGTCTAAGATTTCCACTGGTCTATTTTGTTACCCTTTCTTACTTCTGAATCATTGACATCTTGCACCAAAGATATAGAGGGGAGATATCAGACTTTATCATTCAGTAAATAAAAATGAAACAATTTCATTGGATAATAGCTAATAAATATGTTTCTGTATTACTCTATTTGTGTTTTGCTTTTTTGTATCGCCCATATGATATATCCCGTATCATATAGCTCTTTTACCAGTCCTACTTGTATCGCTTTCGTAACGCGCAGTTGAATTACATAGCGCACGGTTTTGCTTGCGTGAGAGGCTTATTGCAACGCAGTGCAGTACGCGTAGCTTTCAGAAACAACGCGCATAGCTGTCAATCAAATTAAGATTTATTGTAATATTTATAAACATAATAATTAAAACAAAAATTATTTTCCCCAGCAATTAAGCTCTTTAGACTTGCTAAAACTTTATGTATACTAGCTTATACTGAATGATAAATTCGTTACCCCCTGTTTGTTCTCATGCAATACGGAAAATATTAATGGTTTGAGTTCGTATCACACTCGGCTGAAGTGTGATACGAACCCAAACCATTAATATTTTCCGTATTGCATGAACAAACAGGGGATAACTAATAGTGTAAAGTGGTTGGTGTAATCACACATGGAGCTCAAATGGGGGCACATACAAACCATGCAATACCTTACGCGAATGATACAGAAATCTGTATGCAGAGCGTATGTGTGTTTTCAAAATTTGCGCATAATGATAAGATGCGAGTCATCATCGGCACAAACCCAAATTCGATCTCCATGCCAGAATAAAAGTGGTGGAAATCTGGTATCTCTCTATATTTCATGCATCTATCCCAACTGACCTTGGAAAACTACAAAGTTGTAAATCACTATATAAACCTATCACTCTCCTCCATTTTGATATTCACAATTTTATTTTTCACCCTAAAATTGTCCGAATTATTCAAATTAACGGCATTGAAACCAGGGATATTATGTCTATAAAAATATCTGACATTTATATACATGTACTCTATTAGCGATGCCACAGATGATGAAACTAGTGATCATGGAATCAGGAGCAATTATAACAGATAATGTCTTCTGTTGTAAACAAAATCACTACATAGTGTGACAAGAAGCCACTTAACCAGCTTGTATTGTATACAGTTCACTTAACACAAATGTCGCTATACCAGTCCGTTGGATTCAACAGGTGAAAAGCAGTTATCTATCCGTTGGATTCAACGGGTGAAAAGCAGTTATCTAGCTTTTAACAAAATTCATTAGAGTTTTTTCCACGATGATTAATTTCCCCATCATCGTTAATTCTTATTCAAATGACCTATGAGCACACTTACCATTGCCATCCCATCCATCACAGTTAACAACGTCGCCACAATCCTCTTCTCCAGTTCACTTTGGACTTGGTCTCTCTTAGGACAGAGTGCATCAAGTTCGTCAATAAAGATAAGGCATGGAGCACGCCTACAGCCTTCCTCAAAGATGCTGCGAAGCTTGGCTTCTGATTCGCCATAGTATCTGTAAATGTATCAAAAAATTTTAATTGCACACATTAACAAATGTGATTCAAAACTTGCTTATCCTTTGATTAAGGATCTAGTAGTAATAGTAAGCTTGAATGTTCAGTTCCAAGTCTTTATTCTTCAATTCTCCTATAATGACTGCTGGAAGTTATAAACTGTACCAGCTAAACATCCTCTGAAGAATGACCATCCCTCATGAAATATTTACTGAACTCTAAAAAAGTCATGTGAGGAGCAGAGTAGATCTAGAATATCTGACCCAATACTCCCACCAAGTCAGATAAGCAAAGATAACGCGAGTCCACTCCAGTAAGTGCCCCACTGGGAATACAATCTGAGACCATAGCATGCAAGGCATAGTCACTAATCTCAGCGATATCTTCGAATTCACCAACATCCAACAATTTTTTTGTAACTGTTTCGATGTGACGCAAGACATCTACAATGGTAATGTCCATGTCAAAAATAAGATGTCAAAGCATTTATAATGATGATTCAATGAAGACAGAACCTCAAAAGTAACAAAAGTTAATCATATACAGCAGAAACTGGAATCAAAAGAAACATTATTTCACGTTGCGAGTGAAAATGGGACAAAATCAATGCATGCGTGATCAATTATGATGCGTCCAATTCGCGAGGCCACACATGATTGCCATCTTACTTACTTGCTCATAACTTCTGGTCCATTGATCACAATAACATGGGCCCTTGCTTCATGTGCCACTGCTCTCGCTATCATAGTTTTGCCCAATCCAGGCTACCCATAGAGCAATACCATCTTACTTACTTGCTCATAACTTCTGGTCCATTGATCACAATAACATGGGCCCTTGCTTCATGGGCCACTGCTCTCGCTATCATAGTTTTGCCCACTCCAGGCGGTCCATACAGCAATACCATCTTACTTACTTGCTCATAACTTCTGGTCCATTAATCACAATAACATGGGCCCTTGCTTCATGTGCCACTGCTCTTGCTATCATAGTTTTGCCCACTCCAGGCTACCCATAGAGCAATACCATCTTACTTACTTGCTCATAACTTCTGGTCCATTGATGACAATAACATGGGCCCTTGCTTCATGTGCCACTGCTCTTGCTATCATAGTTTTGCCCACTCCAGGCGGTCCATACAGCAATGCACCTCTTGGTGGGGAAACACCTAACAATAAATTTGATAACGACAAAACATGTAAATTCAGGACATCAGAAGGACACATTGGGTCATATGCATAAAATATAGTAAATGCTCTTTACTTGATATTTTGAGTATATACTGCTGTTTGTATGCATAAATGCAGTACACGCTTTAAATGCAGTACACGCTTTTACTGCAAACTTTTTACTAGTAGGATTTACTCTTCTAACTTTTACATGATAAGAAGGAAATACTACCACTTATATGCATAAAACCAGGCAATTACTAGACTTTTCATAGTAAATGCTTAAAAATCCAAGGTAGCTCCAGAGCTATCTAGACCGTTTACTTGACCAAAAGTTAAGTTTCGTAATGGTTAAATTTGCCGTATTTATGAAGTTCCTCAGAAAGCTGGGATCTATAAGATTTGGATAATTCATAAATATTACAAATATCTATTAAAACAAAGGAGTGGTGATGATAGAAGCGAGATGTATATCGTCACCACTTATTATACTGTCTATAGTAAATGCTCGAAAATTCCACTGTTTACTTGACCAAAAGTTTAGTATTATAACAGTACACTTTTGCCGTATTTATAAAGTGCCCAAGAAAGTAGTGTCTATAAGATTCAGAATATTTCATACACACCACAAAAAATTTACCAAAATATGCGAGTGGTGACCATAGACATTTGGCATGCTTATAGCAATAAGTTAAAGATAGAGGTGTTTGTTGTTTCACATCTAAACATTGGATTATTGGAATAACCAAGCCAATTTTATACCACTGACAAATTGGGATACACCCCTGGCTTCAAGCCAGAGTTCATATCTGGTGTACAGACGTGATTGAGTTGCACAGACGACTATGGGCTAAACTTTAAAATGAGCACTGATTTATTCAGTTGAAAGGATTTCATGGCTTGTGAGTGATTATAAAAATACAATGTAAGTAAAGTAGCTGAAAAAGTTATGCAATTTGTCAAATTTCAATAGATTGAACAAATGGTAGTAAAAAAGTATATGAAGCAAATGCTATCAAATACCAGTATTTCCTTTGTAGTAAAAGGAAATGGTCATGCATACCAAATCGAGATTTTACTTATACTTTGACTACTACTTTGGAAGTAACTACTTATACTTTATACTTTTACTTGAAGCAAATACTACCTTTTTATGCATACGACACATTAACTCTAAAGCTGCTTTCGGAGTGTCTCTTGTGGTTGTCGCGCCATGACAAAGATTTCCAAATGACCAATCTCAACCTGGTCATGTTTGGAAAACTTTGAGACAACCATGAACACATTCTCCAGCCAATGAAGATTTTACTTTGTCATTTCATTATAACAACACATCACAAACAGTTCACATTTTTGTGATGATTCATAGCTACAGAAATGAACTCTACTGCTCTCACAAGAACTCTGACAATATATTTTGCAACTCTGACATATTCACCTGCTGTAGGTACACAAGGCAAAGTGCCAGCTACACTGAATTGATCTGATTTTTTTACCGGAATAATCTCTCAAAACAATAGGTCAATAAAGAAAAAGTTGTTAAATGAAGGATCCATATAAGCCCCCTTTATAGATAATTTTCTTTAAAAGTTGTTGTAATATGATTCGCTGGAATTTGTTGATGGAGCATTTATTTTTTTAAAGAAAAGCACTAGGCCTATATTGTAAGTTTAAGCAATATGTTCAATATGTTCATTTTCAAATGATATTTGACAATATTTGCATTGTAACCTCCAAAATTTGTGAAAAACATTAATACATAATAGGCTCTAGTTACAGGGACATTTGATACCTACCCAAAGTATTGAAAATCTCTGGATTTGTAAGCGGCACCTCCAGTGTATCCCTGATAATCTTCAGTTGCCTTTTCAATCCCCCAATCATATCATAAGTCACAGACTTTTGTCCATTGTCGTTCCCTCCTTTATCATTAGCACCCATCAAATCCTTCTCACTAATCAACACAATATCAGTGGCAGAAGTCAACTTAAATACCATCTGTGGCAGGCTAGTTCTAGTTTGCTTATTTGGAGATGAGATTGCAAGACTTCGAAGAGATGATGACAGATGATCAAGATTTTCTTCAGTTTCTACCGATACTTTTGTACCAGATTTTCTAGGAGTTGATGTCGTAATCTTTGACACAGATAGATCATCCTCAAAGTTACTTACAGATTTACCTTGATCAAGACTATGCTTTGTATCTGATAAACTACAATTCTGTGATTTTTCTTTCACAGGGGAATCTAAAGTTTCACTAATTCTTGTGCCAAAATTTGAAGTTCTTGTTTTGCATTCTGATTGGTTCACAACCCGATCACCTGACTCAGATATTGCATCTGATTGGCTGCATATGAATTCCTGGTCATCAATGCCTTTGATACTCCAGACTTTCAGATAACATGGTCTTCCATAATAGTTGACGTGGAGAGAATTTCCTGGTAGTACATGCCTATCTTTGAGATAGCCCAAGAGGTGCATCTTGAAGGAGGAGTTGTGTAAGTCGTCACTGAAGAAATAAGAAAAGATATCCCATAATTACTGATAGATTATATTGAGGTTTCTCCCAAAATTGTTGATTTGGCAATTTTGAGCAATCCTCATTGTCCTTGCAACAACATTAACACTTGATATACAAAATAATAAAAATACAAAGTAAGGACTCAGTCACACATCACTGTATAGAGTCCAATCTGTAGTAAGTAGTGCTGTAATCTATAAACTTTTTGACTACTGTACTGTTATGTCGAAAAACAAACATCCGACATCTCGATAACATTATTCGTAATCACACTGTTTAATAAACAGAGTTTCCAGTAACAAGTGTAAGCCTAACAGCTAAACTACATTGAAACATACTTTCAACGATGCGGTCGCCATTTTTCATGCGTATCAATACTTCAGTACAGAGGTTCACACTTCCGGGAAATACAGGCAACCATGTACATTTTTACCTTTACATTTTCACACTCATTTCATAAACGATTCACAAATTCGGACGATAATAGCTGGAGTGAATACTTCCTTGGATTATGTACAACATCAAGCCCACGTGTAAAACGAATGGGAGATGGTTCTTTCTCTTATTTCAAGCATGTAATCTATTTTTCGGTCTCGGCCTTGATGCCGTTTAGTATCGATACGACTATTTTGTAAATATTGTGGCAATCGATACTTCTGACAATCGATTACAGCACTATTAATAAGTAATCTACCTCACCTGCACAAAACTTTGATCCTAGTTGCTGCTATGATTGGACACTGCACTGGGTCCACACGGATGATGTCCCCACCAGACAATTGATTGGATTCTTGTAAAGCAACAGGAATACCTGGAATGAATAAACACAAGACAAGATTAGCTTCAGGAATACACAACAAAGTTGTAAAAATTCTAGTCTACAGATAGTATCAAAATTACAGTAACTCTACATCCATGACAGTGAAACCAGGGTTACAGTAAGAACCGACACCAACATTTTACTAGCATTTGATACCTTCAGTTATATGGTAAATGAAGAATGATCATGTTTCTTCTTGGGTCAAAATGAATTTGATGCAAAATTTATGCACAACAGTCTGGTGGAAAATCACAAGTAGTTATAGGAATATCGACCATAATAGTACCGTCTAACAGTGTGAGGAGTAAGCCCTAGACATCGCAGGGTAGCTGACTGCATTCTTGTTCAATAGATGTAAGGAAAGGCTCTATAAGTATTTTATTCTAAAGTTCATTGTTCTCATGGCTGGACATTGATATTCCTGTGTAAATAGCCAGTACAAGCATATAACTTTTCTATGTTACCTGCTCGACAAGAAATTCACCAGCCCAACTTTTAAAACTTTGAAAGAAAAGAGAGTTAATTGTAGTCTAGATGATAAGATTAAGGCTGGGTACACCTTCAAATGGCATAAATGGTTTTTGTACTCTAACTCTCAAACTAAATATATTAACTATATAAAAGTTACATTTTTAGGAGCGGATTTTTTCCCTGAACATAATGATGATATCAGTTTGTGACCAAAAATGACAAATTTGGCAAAAAATGCCAAAAACTGTATTTTTTGCCCCAAAATTTTTGGAAAGCTTACTAAAATTTGCATTCATGAAATTTTAAACTATTAAGGTTTTTGGAATTTAGAAACAAATGTCTAGGAACGGTTTTCTCAAATTTTTGATGTTTTTCTTGGTTTTTAAAAAAATGCCAAAAATAGGTCATCAAAAGTAAACAAATCCCACCGCTGCCACCAAAATGACAATTTTTGACCTATTTTTGGCAATTTTTCAAAAAATAAGATAAACATCAAAAAATTGAGAGAACCGTTCCTAGACATTTGTTTCTAAATTCCAAAAACCAAAAAAGTTTAAAATTTCACGAATGCAAATTTTAGTTAGGCTTTCCAGAAATTTTGGGGCAAAAATGATGA
>JXSR01S017054.1:0-11487 GCA_000969725.1 Ophiothrix spiculata
AAAAAATCAAGAAGAAAGAAAGAGAAGGAAAGGAAATTGTAAATTTTCCCTTTGTTTTGATCCTTTAAATATGAAAAATCAAAAAAAATTGCGCGCTTCGCGCAACATTTCAGTAAAAGATTGCATTTTTTCCGCAAATTTCACAATTTTTAGCTGAAAATTAGCCGATTTGGCAACATTTTTCCGCGCATTACAAAATGTCATAATTTTCCTCCGACGACTTTTGCTAAAAATAATTAGCCGTCCCCTCCTAAAATGTCAACCTTCCGCCGCCAATGTATATTAGACTTCCATGTTAATGAAATGAGTCCTGGAATATGTTAACCTAATATTTGAATTCATGTACATTTCCAGTTCAACTCCTTCGATGGTCGTAACGCAGGTCGAGAATGAAATATTTATCAGATGGGTTTTAGTTTCCCCTCGTTCAAGTGTATGTTGCTTCAACACCCTGTAACAGGAGTTCTGCTATGTCATCGGCGAAATCGACATCATAAAGTCGACATTCTAGGTGTCATCTGGTCTGCTCCTTCTGGGCTCCAACAGAATCCCTGTTTCATTGCTAGTATCTGCGAGCAAGTGCAAAATGTATATAAACTTAATATTATTTATTACTTTTGTATATTTGTATCTTTGCAGAAAGGAGTGACTGCGTTGATGCTGGCAGCGTATCGTGGTCACACAGACATTGTAAAATATCTGGTGGATTCCAATGCTACATTGGATATACCAGATGAGGCAAGTAGAGATGTTCATATTTTCAAGTATTGTTTGTGTAAGGAAACAATATAGTTAACCCTCATTTTTAAGGATGAGGTGAGTTGGTGAACTCTCCTTAACAATTGATCGCTGATTGCACCAAAACAAGAAACATAGCGGGCTTTTGAATTTAAATAATTATATTTACGTCGTCAACGTTGGATGAATACGAATAAAGGCTTCAATGGGTAAGGTTAAGACTCACATGGACGCATGCGTTGATAGGATCAATAAATGATGCTTTATTGTACATTAACTTATAAAATTCAAAATTCCTTAGATGAACGATTTTTTAAGTGGTTATTCTCGTAAAATGTGGCCTTAAGTATTTTTGACGTCATATTTGCGCAACGGCTTGTCCGGATTTTATCATCTTGGTATGAATAGAAGAAAGAGACCCTGCTCTATACTATCAAGTTAAAAAACACACCAAACTTTAAGACTTGCTCTAACTGTTCATTATTTTTTTCATCAAAACTACTCTGAATGCGACTATTGCTCTTTATAATCGAGGCTATAAATGATGCTAGTTTTAGAAAAAAATTTCAAATTTCTGATGAGTGATAATGTCAAAGTTAGTACCTCGTAACATGAGGTAAAATATTATTTTCATTATTATTATTTGTATTTCTTTTAAGGATGGAGATACTGCATTGATAGTAGCTTCTTCCAAAATGCACTTAGACACTGTTCGGTGTTTGGTTGATTCCAAGGCCGATATAGATGTTCAAAACAAGGCAAGTAGTAATTTAGTATCTGTTCCCTCATAACTGCCCGTACAATATCAGTGACTAGGCTGTGTGCAAGTCACGACCAGGTAGAAGGACCAGGAAGAAGAAGCTAATTTAAGACCTCTAGTCATCAAACATGGATTAATTCATCAAGGAGCTGGTGTTTTTAAATAAGTAGCATACATGTCAACATTTTCAAATTTTGACTCGGGAGACTTCTTTAATCAGCGGCGTAGCTAGAAGAGTGCAAATGGGGTGGGTTGGGGGCAATCCCCACCTGAAAGAAGCCATGTGAAGAAGCCTGTAAATTCAGGAAAAGTACAGGTCAAACTGCAATACCACCAATCTGCTGTATAAGGCCCAAAGCATAGACGGTCTCCAAACATTATTTTTCTACCAAACATTTGGTCTTGACGTCAAGATGATGAGTAACTCCATAACAAAATAACAAAATAACTTCAACACCGAGTTGAGACCAAATAAAACATCGCCCTAGATTGCACATGTTATTAAAAATGTCATATACATTGGACCAAATGTTTGTTACCCGTTCATATTTTAAATTCGATGGCAAATATTTGGTGACGTCACGACCAAATGTTTGGTAGGAACAAATTTTTTGGAGGCCGACTATGATTTGGTCCTTAAGGATACGTGAACAAACTTATGCTTTGCTCGATCTATTTAAACGCATTGAATCTCAAATCATTTGGAACGGTCACGCTTTCTTTAATTCGTACCTATATTGATTGGAAGTTCGAGTCTTTAGGTCAATACATACTTCTTATGGGCTACCAAACATTAGGTGCATCAAGTCTTTGTCATCTTATAATCTGATATATAGTTACAATGTAGGCTTGGTGATGAAAAATCAATACTCCACCAAATTTTCTTTGCTTTGTGATTTTCAACACCAATCATCCGTTATTGATTAGAAGATGCATTGAAACTGATGTAATAACAGACTTGTTGCACCAAATGTTTGATAGCTCAAAAAAGTATGAATTGAGCTTTAAGGTGAAAACCAACTATTTTGAGCTATCAAACATTTGGTGCAACAAGTTTTTTGTTATTACATTAATTATTAACAGCATTGTTACATTGGAATCGAGCCATGGCTTCTTGAGTACCAACATAACATCTGAGAACATTGATCTAATTATAAATTTGTATGTTTTATTCGATGACGTATGTCAATTTGTCGTCAGCATAGACTGTTTTATTCGATGACCTACGTCATTTTGTCGTCAGCATAGAATATTCTATGCACAAATTTCTATACAATAGTGGAGTCTGCACCAGACCTTCTTGTGTAATTTATAATTCATGTACCATCTGACACTTTAAAAAGCGCCCTGTAGCGCAAAAAATCAAGATTCATCATTTTAAGACCTTTAAAAAAATATCGAAATTCTGACCGTCAATCCAGGAACAGAGCTTTGGTTTGAGCTCATGTGATATTTAAATATAATACTTTTTTACCAACCATTACGAAACTTTCGTGGTCGTTTCCTTACAGAACGGGAATACTGCATTACAGGTTGCTGAAGCTCGGGGTCACACAGACATTGTAAGGTACCTGACTGCTTCAATAGCTGAATTAAAAACACAACATGAGGCAAGTAGTGATTCCAATATAGGTCCAATGATACTTCAAAAGTAAGTAAATTATCATACATGATTACCCTGTAGAGGCGGGGGGTTTAACTGTCCAGTTGAGCGTGAGGTTTTTAGAGGAGTCATGGAATTCTATGTCTTAGTACTATAATACTTTTGGGGGAGGAAAAGAAATGTTATTCTCTTTGTGTAAGATTAACTGAGCACAGTTTTAGAAATCATTCAATTCGTCGTGAAACGATTTATCTCTAAAGAAACAATAAAAATGACACTATTAGCCCATTTAAATAGATTGAAACTGCATTCACTTTCAGGAAAATTACATAATGAAAGCAGAAGAGTATCCCACGAGCACTAAACCAGGTACGTGTGACATTTCTATAATAACATATTATATTATTTCATAATAGTAGACCACAATAAGGTCTTTTAAGCAATTCCAACTTCTTACGTATGTAGCGGGAGGTGGGTTGGTCGATGGTACGGATTCAGTGTCCAGCCAAACATAAACGGCATTGCCTGATTGCTGAAAGTATTGGAGGGATATCACCAGGGCATCGAAATAAATTTGGCTGTCTGGGAGCATGAAGTAATTCTGAAATATTTTATGCAAGAAATTAACTGTTTGAGAAGCTTGCCGCGAAGTCGCTAAGCCCTAGTGGGTGGGGTCCAGGGGGCTCCAACCCCAGAAGCTCTTGGGTTTTAAGTATACTTGAGGGCAAAAATCAGCATCGAGAGCCCATATTTTTCAATTTTGTAGCATGTTGAAAAACATTTTAGAAATGCTATGTAGTTAAGCTGAGTACAAAATTACTGTTACCTAAAGAAACAACAAATGATAGCTTTTTAGGTCAAAAGTAAAAGTCCTGCAAAACTTTTTAACCTGTGAACCAAACAGTGTTATTAACCAATTATAGATGAAAACATATAGATATGGGTAATTAATAAATTTCAAAAACAGATACATTGATAACTCATTGAGTTCAACTTCAGCAGCGTGGAATAGAAGACCAGGTTTGATCACACAATCAGCGTGTTGGGTTTGCAACTCTAGTAACAGCTCGACAAACAATGCACATGTTTTTGTTTAATAGCATTTTAGCAGAAAAAAATACAAACTGTAGTTCATGAATTTAATCATTAAAGGGTTAAATGGAAAAAAATTAACTTGACTTTATTTTTTTACGCTAAAATTGATAACACCTCCCGCTTTATTATTTATGACATCAACATCAACTGTTCTGCTAGAAATTGCTCCACACGGGAGCAGGGTAGGACAGCACAATAATAATAAATTACTGGTATTGATATTGTTACACTGTACTGTTTTAACAGTACAGTAACCATGATAACATTTAAACACATATTATTTTTGATGTGATCTTGTAGAAATCAGAAAATATTAATCTTTTTTTCCTAAGATTTTTCAAAAAAAAATTCTTCATTTTTTTTTTTTTTGACTGCCTCATGATTTTTTCCGCCGGCCGTGATTTTTTTTCTGGGAGCAGCGCTCCCGTGGATTTCGAAGCCCTGGATATCACCATAAACTATGTGTTTGGAATATTATCTTTTCAACTGATGTTAAGCACTCTTCGAAAAATTTGAGTGTAGCACCCGTTTATGCGATCTTCCATTTTCTTGTTGATTGTCCCAATTTCTGAACCTTACAACAGAATACTTTCCACGCAGACTTCTGATGCAGAATCAGATGTTCGTCCTTCTAGTGAGGATTTCCAGATCTTGTGGATTTTATTGCAGGCGACCCATGCTTGTGCAACCCTACATTTAAAGTCATGAAAAGAGTCCTGGATATGTCATAAAGTCGAAATTCTGGATGTCATCTGGTCTGCTCCTTCTGGGCTCCAACAGAATCCCTGTTTCATTGCTAATATCTGCGAGTGTATGGCGCAATAAAATTATCAAGAACTGTGGTGAAAATGTATGGGGCCGGGGCCAGTGTGTTACCTTGAAGCACACCAGTCTCTCCATCGGGTGATAAGACAATGGCTGCAGAATTGTCATAAATTACTTTAATCATCAAAACAATGGAATCAGGAATACCATAGTCACAAAGGGTGTCAAACATTCGATCTCAGTGTATGTATACGGAGTCAAAGCCTTTGGAGAAGTTAATGAACACTGCTGCCAGTGGGAGATTTTTATTTTCCATTCCTTCAATTACTCTTCTCAAGGCAAGAACATTGAATATCCACAACAAAATCCACCTCGATATTTAATATACAGATAATGTTAATCGAGCTATGGCCTTTATACTATTATGGGAATATTTGACCACATTGATTTAACCAGTCTTATCTCAAAGAACCTGAACTTTATCTACACTTGACACATTTGTTTTTGACGCAAATGTTATTTTGAATCGCCTGTGTCTTAATATGAAATGTATAGAGACATTTACTATCTGGTACCAAACTTTTAGAGCGTGAAAACACATTGACTTTTTGTAAAATAATAACGTACATATAAAAAAGTCAATGGGCAAATGAATATAAAGGGCGCTTTAACCCTCTATGTTTAACCATTTTCAGACCTATTTTTGCATATCAAACAAACGCAATTTTTGATTTCATGAAATTTGCAGGATACAACCTCCATACATGGCGCTACCTTGTCATGGTTGTTTCGGTTTATGACTCGGACTAGTTTATTAACCCTTATTCTCCTAAGCCATTTTTGTAACACGTCCTCCGAAGGGGGGGGGGGGGGAATAGCAACCCCCCAAAATATTTTAGAACGGAACCCCCTATTAACTTTTTTTTACTGTTAATAGATAGGTAGTACCCTCCCCTATCCAACGATACCAAGATAATTAAAATCGACCGAGGCGTTACGTTATTATGACGTCGTAAGTACTTTCGGATTGGAAAATCAGGCACAATTGCATTATGGCAAAAAAGGCAACCAAAATCAAAATGTTGCTATAAAAGTTCTAAATAACGGATTTATGTCGGATTTTTAATAATTAAGAAGGGAAATTATGATTCTAATATGTCGAGATGTAAAAGAGATTAGCCAAATGCCTGGGGCCGGTTGCTTTTGCGTTTTTATGAAGCAGGGGAAAACCTTAGGGGGTGTCCTCGGAAAATAAGGGCGAAATGCCCTAAATTTATCTGCTTCAGAAACAAATGTGCTAAACATGAAATGAAACCATTTCAAAGTCTTCATATGAGAAATTGTGCTTGTGCCTAAATAATCCCGTGGGTGTGGGGGTGGTGTGTGTGTGGGGGGGGGGGGGATATTTTGTACAAACCGAATAGAATTTGACAAAAAAATCTGTGAATCAACTAATGGAAATTTTTTCACATGCGTACTTTTTTACAGAGCAAGATTTCGACAAACAAGATAAAACAACTCCACTAGACACTTCCGTGATAAGCAAAAGTCAATCTGCAGTTGTGACCAATCATGACTCCGCTACAATTGAAGTACCTGATACAGGGGCAGCACTGCACATACCAAAAGGAGCAATACCGCCTAGTCAAGAAGTTCGGATCACAGTATCTGTTCACTGGGGATTGGACTACAGACCACTGCAAGAAGATGCATTTGCTATTGGACCTGCTGTATTCTGTGAACCTCCCGGCGTGACATTCGACAGACCTGTGGTTCTTTCTGTCCCTCATTCAGCGGAAGATTTAGCCTTGAAGCACTTGAAGATTTTAACAATTTCATCAAGTAGGTGTTGAATTCAATGTTCTTTTTGCCCTCTAGGGTTATATAACAGATTTTGAACTAAAATGATTTATAGTAAACACAACATAAAATGAAAGCGTTTTCAAAAGACTATAACACAAAAACTAAACATATGTAAGCCAAATCATTTGGAGGGTATTATTATCTACCTAAAACAAACCCAATAAAGCAAAAAATAAAAAAAAAATAAAAAAAAAACATGAGTGACAGGGCTTCTTTATTTTTAGCACTTTCTAGTATTGCTTTAATTATAAAGTTAGCCGTTAGTTCGGAAGATGTTTTTTTTTACTTAGATGTCGGCGGCTTATGACATCTTAAAAGGTATTGAGGATGTCATATACCGTCAGGGACCATTCCACACTCACCACAACCCTATTTTGGTAAATTGAGGGCGTTGAAAGATCATTCAGTTGTGCTTTGCTTCCAAGCATTCTCTTGGCTCATTCAAGCGAGACCAACACATTTAATTACCTGCTTATCACACTTGAGTAGAGAAATGACCTTGAAAAAAAAAGGGGGGGGGGGGCAAATCAAATTTGACTTAAAAATCACGTGTTTGACCCACTTTTGTTGTTGCCCCCTCACAAGTACATGAGAAATAATAATTATTTGATCACATTTGGAGATCCATATCACACCCAACAAGATTACCTATAATATCTGACCAAAAGCATCATAAGTTCCCAGATAATTTCATCATAAATTGACTTTTATATAAACAAAAAGAGGTAGCATATTTTTATTCCAACTATATGAGCAACCATGGATGTATTCAATATCATTTTGCACTTACAGAAAAATTAGAACTTTTAACGCTCAAATCTCAGAAATAATATTACATATTACATACTTAATCCAATGCGGTTTTATTTGCCATTTTAATCAAAGATGTCGCAACTCAGTGTTTTTAGTTTTCAGAATTATAAATAGCTGCATGCTGATATTGTACCAGTCAGTGTTTATCGATTATTGTCTGACTCTTGCCTTCCAGTACTTATATTATCTAAAAACAATTTCTTTGAAACTGAAGAGATCATTCTCAAAAACCGATAAAAACCATTTCCATAAAAAATTGAGGAATACGTTACCTTACTTACTGTCCAAATCATTTTTTGTCAAAACTCGACAACTCCATGTACTTTTGCCCGCCAAAGTACAGCTATTTCACAAAACCCGATAAACGCCATCATCGTTTCATAGCAAGTCACGATAAATCCATTCAGCCATACAGAGGGCGGAATTGATATCACGTGATTCCAACATGGCGACTTCCATGGACGGTGTTTATCTTAGCGACGCATGATGGGTCATGCGCAGTGCTGTGAATCAGACGTCTTCTGAACATCGGAGATTTTAGGGCTCAAATATCATCTTTTTGAAGCCCCATCCACCACAAATAATTATCACCAGGAGTTATCTAAACACCAGAGATAAATTTGGGCTCAGTAGTGATATTTTATGCTGGACTTTTAGCAAGATTTCTGACAGATTGTTTTTCGACCACCGGGACCACCTGGATTTCCAATCAACGCACCACGCTACACAACCAAGATGGCTACTCTTTTGTCAGAAGAGGAAACTAAGATAGCCGAAATGGATGCTTAATCGCCCGATGGCCGGGCGCGGGTAATGTAGTTCTGGTAAAGTGGGGGGACCCTCTATAGCCTGCCACTTTCATTATGTACTTTTTTGCCACCATAAGTACTTTAACTTTGTTTGTGATATTTTCAACAACTTTCAATGTTGTTACCAATGTGAATGACAATGTTGAATTAAGCGAGCAATGCCAGATCCACAAAACGCCCAACTATAATGTTGCTTCAAAGCACTATGGACACACACTGTCTTTAATAGAACTAATCTACAAAAATTACACCCTCGCTGTGCCCACGGTACCAAAGCGAAGCTTCAAATCGAAAACGGAACTACTCTTTATGAGATTTAAATGCTACCCAAACTTTAATTATGGACACACACCATCAGGATTAAATTTAATTCATAGGAAAAAGTACGCTCTTGCTACGTCCAATGAAAAAACTCACACTAAAATGGTGTTACTGTACTTATGCATCTTAGTAATGATGCAAGCCGGGGACTGTCAACCTAACCCTGGTCCATTAAGCTCAGTTGGCACCTCCGAACCACAATTTCCATGCCAAATATGTAATGTCGCTTGTCTATGGGTCGAAAGAGCTATTTGCTGCGATCAATGCGACAATTGGTTTCACGTGGATTGTATGTGCATGGGACCCGCTGTTTTTGAGGTACTTGAGCGAAATAGTGGAGTGTCATGGATTTGTTGTACATGTGGACTACCAAACTTTTCTACCAGCCTGTTTACGTCAGGCTCCCTAGATCTCATTAATAGCTTTAGTAGTCTGAGCTCAATTGACATTGATGAATCATTGACCTTGCCTATTGCAACATCATCACCACAGCATATCCCGAATAGGGTCGGAAAACCAAACTTGCAGGGTGACCAGAGGTTGAGGTCAAATTCAAACAAATCCACTGATAAAGAACTCACACCTAGTAAAAATGCACCCAAGCCAAAAAATGGACACACACCCTCCAAAAATGAAACTAGTAAAGGACACACACTGAATAACTCAAAATCTGAAGCTCCAACAAAATGTCTGGCCATTAACTTTCAAAGTATCAAAGGTAAAATTGCTGAGTTGGCAACATGCATTGAAATGGAGGATCCAGACATAAGTGTAGGCACTGAAACATGGCTTGATAAATCAATCAATAATAGTGAGATATTCCCTGACCACTACAATGTGTATCGGAAGGACAGACAACCAAATAATAAAGGTAATGCATACGGAGGTGTACTTATTGCCATAAAGAGCAATATTATCTGTGCCCAAAGAATGGATTTAGATGTCGACGATTGTGAAATACTGTGGATTGAGGTAAATGTGATGGGTGCAAAATCATTATTAATTGGAGCCTTTTACAGGCCTCCTGAGACTGATCGTGAATATTTGAATAGACTTGAGATATCTCTGGCCAAGATCGAAGGTGCGCAACAAACAAATATCTGGCTTGCTGGGGATCTTAATTTGGGCGATATAATATGGGAATCCCAAACGATCAAGCATGGTAGCAGCAAAGCCGCTTTGTGTAGAGATCTCATCGATATTTCAAATGATCACGGACTGACTCAAATGGTGGAAAAACCCACCAGACTGAAGAACACACTCGACCTGTTCTTCACCAGTAACCCAACCCTGGTCACCAAATCGACAACCATCCCTGGCATAAGCGACCACGATGGCATTCCTTCTATTCTTGTTAATATAAAACCCACCACTATTAAACAAAAACCTAGGAAGATCTATCTCTTTCACAAAGCGAACACTGAGGGACTTAAAGCAGATATACAAGGTATTAGTGACGATTTCAGGGGAAGAAACCTGAATGATATATCTGTCGAGAGTCTCTGGTGCGAGCTGAAGGAAAGAGTTCAGAATGCTGTGGACTCCCATATCCCGTCAAAAATGGTTAGGAAACGAAATAACTCACCATGGATAACACCTGCCATAAAAAGATGGCATAGACGTAAGCAAAGAGCATATAACAAAGCAAAAAAGTCCAATAAGGCTGAGGACTGGGAGAAATTTAAATCGCTGAGAAATAAAATCAAACAAAATCAAGTTACATCAGAGACAAATGTTTAGCATCAACCAAACAATTCTGGAGTTACATTAAATCCCTGAAATGTGACTCAAGTGGAATCCCAGCATTAAAAAGTAATGGAGAACTGATCATCGACAACAGAGGCAAAGCCAACGTACTGAACTTGCAATATAAATCTCAATTTACGATTGAACGAGCGGAACTTCCAAATGAACCGGATAGTAATATCCCTTCGATGCCTGAAATTACAATCGAGGAGGACGGAGTTATTAAATTACTATCTAAACTCAACCCCAATAAGGCTTCAGGTCCAGATGGAATAACCCCAGACTTTTGCAATTAAAAGCGCAGGAAATTGGACCAGCTCTATCTGTAGTCTTCCAACATTCTTTAAATTCTGGTAATATCCCCAGCGACTGGCTTTGTGCAAATGAACACAAATTTTCAAAAAAGGCGATCGCACCCAACCCGGAAATTATCGTTCTGTGAATTTGACTTCTGTTTGTTGCAAAACTCTAGAACACATACTTCATACCAATATTACGTCACACCTAGACGAAAACAATATTTTATGTGAACAACAACATGGTTTTCGAAAAGGGCGCTCATGTGAAACGCAGCTAATTTGTACCATCCAAGATGTAGCCGCAGAACTTAATGAGAAACATCAAACTGACATGATAATTATGGACTTTACAAAAGCCTTCGATAAGGTACCGCATAACAGACTCCTTCTAAAACTTAATAGATATGGCATAAGAGGCAAAACGTTGAACTGGATAAAATCTTTCCTAACCAAGAGGAAGCAGAGAGTAACAATTGATAGTGAATCATCCGAATGGGTATCTGTAGACTCCAGTGTTCCTCAAGGCACCGTCACTGGACCACTTATGTTTTTATTGTTTATTAACGATTTGCCAAATGGAATTAAATCTCATGTACGTCTTTTTGCGGACGATTGTATATTATATCGTAGAGTTGCTGGGCCTGAAGACGCTGGCATTTTACAGGACGATCTAAA
>JXSR01S017054.1:11982-24599 GCA_000969725.1 Ophiothrix spiculata
CAAGGTCCGATTTCAATTTTTTTGGTACCAATGGACTCGTGAGGGTCATAGCTATCCACCAGTACCCTACACGTGATGTTTCGTCAATCGGTTTCCGAGATCAGAAGGGGGGGCGGAATCCGCCCCCCCCCGGCTGTGAGATGGGTCGAAAAAGCCCGGCTCTTTGAGGGTTAAGAATGACTCACACCCAATCTCCCATACAGTTGTCATATAGCCTTAATAATGTTGTTCTGCAAGATACAAATAATCATGCATACTTGGGTGTAAATATCACTCAAGATTTAACCTGGAACTCACACGTGAATAATATCACAGCAATAGCAAATAGATCGCTTGGATTCATACGCCGTAACTTATTTTCTTGTTCTAAAAATATCAAAGAAATGGCTTACAAAATGCTTGTGAGACCAATATTAGAGTGCGGATGCACCGTATGGGACCCTCATACACAACTTTTGATAAAACAAATAGAAGCTGTCCAAAACAGGGCAGCGCGATTCGTAACAGGAATTAACAGAAAACAATGCAGTATATCACAGGTCAAAAAAGACCTAAACTGGGATGATCTGGCGACTCGAAGGAAAGTGGCTTGACTAACTAATTTTCATCAGGCTATAGGGGGTCACCTTGCTTTACCGGTTCGCAGCTTCCTGCGCCCGGTTACCCGTACTACTAGGCTATCCTCACCAAATACCAATAATTTCACCGCAATCGCAGCCAAAAAGGACTGTTATAAATTCTCATTTGTACCGAGAACATTAACTGATTGGAACCAATTACCCAAAGAAATAACATTCATCGAAGGAAAGCAGAAGTTAAAGAAAGCAATACAAAATCACTACAAACTTTTAGAACTACAAGAGCCCAACGCCGAGTAAATAACCTGGTGTTTGCGCAGACCCAACCCTACTCGTTTGACCCCTGCAAAGGGGTGTTGAGTAGTATTCACCAAGACAAGACAAGACAAGGAAGAATCATTGGATAATAACCCAATAATACATCGACAATAATGGCCAACTTTAATGATTTAGATGAAAAAGTTTTATGTTTACCTGCTGGACGTAAAAGGAAGCGGAATCCTGAAAATCATGCGCGAAACAAGACCAAGAAAGCTCGCTACAGCGGCAAAGGGAAAACACCAGTAATTCACCGTACACGCAATATATAAGGCTTTTGCGTAGCCACCACATTTACAATGACTTACTGATGAGGATCTATCTTATATGCACATATGTTTTTATTCATGAAGATAAGGTAAGGTGAAAATGGCTCACTGACTTACTGAACTGACTTTAGAATCTGTTGATTTCAATGGATTTGTCTGTTTTTGAAAAAAAAAAAGAATCTGTGGATTTATCTGGTTTTGTCGCAAATTGCTGTTTGTTTTTTTGATACAAACAACCTAAAAAACAATCAAGTTGATTTCTAAAACTCAAACAAACTTTTAGGTACCTTATTCTGAACTAAAAATGCAGAATTTACAAAGATTGAATAACAAAAATTCACAATATACAGGAAATGGCAAATATGGATTTATCTGTTTTTTGCGTATGAACTCTTCAATTGTTTTCATTTAACAATATACACTAATATTTCTATGTTTTTAACTGTTGTCATTTATAGGGCGTGAAGCAACAAATCTCAGCGAATGGCACACATTCTATGATGGCAAAGATGTTGAGAATACATCTGAAAGTCAGCATCAGAACATCCAAATACACCAACAGAAACCGGGTCAAATCGGTATCGTCAAGTTACGACTGCGTCATTTCACCGGTTGGAGATTGTTGAGTTGGAAAAAGATAAAGCTGAATGTACTTTCCTTTATGCATCCCTATGATATACAGAATTCAGAACGGGCATCTCTGAAACTATATTGTGTACGAGAAGATGTAGTAAAGGTAAGCTGTAAACAGCATATGAGTACGGTAGGCCCAAATCCATGCCTTCTCGTTGAATTAAAGTAAATACAAAGTTACATAAAAAACCTAAAAAGCTAACATTGAATCTATGGAAAGGAAAGATAAGATAATGCTGTGATAGATGTTAATAGTCTGGGTTGAAAAACGTGTAAAAGTCAACTAATATCTAACGACTCTGCGTGTAAAATTAATCTTATTTTAAATACATTTATTCTTTATGTTCTGGTCAATTGAACGTTCACTTAGATTCCTAGGCTGGATACTATAATTACTTGAATTGAATCCATGTTATTTGATATACCGGTATTGTATATATTTGTTTTTCTATTCGTCTGTATGTTCATTGAAGTTTGTCGAGGAAGAAGAGAGTCGAGTAACATTCTGCAAATGTTCTTCTAAGTGTCCTGTTAGGATATCAAAGAAAGGAGGAAAAGACATGAAATTCCATATAATTTTGGATTCTCTCGATGAGTGGATAAGTGAAAACTGTGACAAAAACTGTGACAATGTGAGTATTAAGCAAGAACATAAATTACAGGCATCACTTAAATCCACTTCATTCGATATATTTAGATATTTATTTTCCTGCTGCATTCTAATGATAATACCGTTCGATTTGCCGGTGTCAATAATATATTACGTTTTATGAATACTTCAATCATTGCGCAATACAGCGTTTCAAAGGGTGTGTCCTTAATTATGTTACTGAATTATAGCATTTGTCATCTAATTTCTTAAAAGCGTTGGTTTCAACATGTACCCTCTGCTGCACAAACTTAGCTAAGATCGTGCGATCCGTGTATAAGTATTGCCTCCATACGCATTGTGGAACACGCAAACAGGACGTAGTCCTTTTAGCGCATGCAAAACTTTCTCTATCTGCTTATAGACTAGTCAATCTATGATAATTCATAAAACAAAATGGCCGCAAAAACAAGGGGTGAAATTTCAAAATTGTTCAAATCTTGTTCAAAACCACACCAACATGTTCCTCTCATCACAAGAAAGCAGAAAAAAGTATACTTTTACTTATGTCTGAAATATTGTTCTGGAATTATGCAAAAACATGAAAGGTCATATCAGAGGTCACGGATTTGGCCCTATGGTTGACCAAAATTTAAAAATTGTCCGATTTTGTTCAAACTGGTCTCAAATTGTACCTCTTGCAAAAGTAATTACACAAAGGGATAGTTTGCAGTGTGTCAGGTCAATTGTTACCATATTTACCATTGTATTTGTGCCTGTAGCACAAAGTTTTCCTTGACCAGTTACCACAGCAACAACTGATCTGATGAACTGATGAACAAATTATTACTTTCTGTAGACAGTTTTTCAAGAGAAACAGTTTGAGACCATTTTGAACAAAATCGGACGCTTTTAAAATGTTGATCTCCCATAGGGCCAATATTTTTGAAATTTTCACCCCGTGTTTTGGCGGCCATTTTGTTTTTTTCAAAATTTTCGAACTTATAGCTCATATAGTACTTATAGCTCGAACTTCAAGCTCATATTTTCCTACATTTTGAATATATTGTTTTGGATGTCATCAACAGTTTATTTAAACCAAAAAATCTTGTGATGCAATTTTGTCTACCCGAAAATAACAGATTTACTAGCCTATTATTGCGATCGGATTAACTATTAAACATCAGTTCGGTCAACGCGTGCTTAGAACTGACAACGTGCGCACAAGATACGAATTTCTAGCGTTTTGTATTTTCCCACGGTCACTTGCTCTACGGGCGACGCTATTATCACGTACGGACACCTTAAGTTTACCGCACGTGTAAGTACGGTTTCCTTAAAATAACGTGGATGAAATTCGTATATTGTAAGCACAATAGAAGTACTCACAACGTGTTCAACTTTCGGTGAACGCAGCCACTCATGGCAAGACATGCCGTGGAGACAGCGTACTTACGCCCGTACGATTACCGTGTGTCTTCCCTTCTCTTGCCGGTTTATGACCAACGCTTATGATACGAAATACAAGATATTCATCAATGATGACATCCTAAATGGTGTTATTTACTTACGATGTTTATTTCACTTAAGTCAAACTACATGATCGACATTAGTATAGGGTCGAATGAAGAAAGCTAGTAATTGCTGAACGAGAAAATTAAGTGATCAAAGCTGTTGATTCTGAATAGAGTATTGCACAGGTCACATCGCTTATGCGTAGAAAACTGGGACTCTACTTTTAGAATATATTGCGAACTACCTGTAAAATATTACTGACCTTTGCAGGCTATTCAATTCAATACACTGCGGCATGGTGATATGGCATCAAGATGTATTTCGACATTTAAGAAAGTCAATCCTAGCTCCGTAAAAGCAAATGAATTATCAGGGACCATCAAAGTGTGCCAGGCAGATAAAACACTGACGAACAATGACATTCTGTTTTCGAGCTCTTACATGCTAAAACCAGGTATTGTCTAACATGTCTAACATGTCTATCAGACAGCCAGCCGTACCCATGATAAGTGTTCAAAACAAATTTTGTTACATCTTTGCACCCATGCTGGATCAAATACTTATATTATAAGGTTACACCTCAAGGGGGATGCCGAAAATTGAGATCAATTTTGGGCCCGTTTTGGGCCAAAATGGCCCAATTTTGGCCCAAAATTTGATTTTTTTTAAATATCATTGGATTTGACATCTAAAATTAATGCACAATCAGAAAATAATTAGTTTGAACTAATTTTTGGTTCGTTTTGGCCAGAATTAACACAATTGTGAGTAATAAAATAAAGTAAATGATATTATTTTTTATCATAAAAGTGCATTTTTCTCAAAATGGCGTTCCATTGAGTAAGTGGTAAAAATATGTTACTATCTGTCAATTTAAGCATCCAACCATAATACAGATGTTTTAATTATTGCCTTCCTTGGTGAAAACATGGCATTTTTTAGTCTTAACATACAATGATACTTTAAAAAACATAAACAAAATCGTATTTTTTTACAGAAATCCAAATGTGTGAAATAAATGTTGTTCCAGGTTTTTTTAGAAAATTACATCAGAAATCCAGTTTTTCATGATACCAGAAAATGACCAAGTTTCAATTGATTTGAATCATAGAATGTTGTCATAGTCAACAAAACAAGTCATCAAAATATAAAGAAAACAATAACATTTTTAGAATAAAAGTGTAAAAAGTAATGCCAACTTACATGATCTTGGAAGTTGTGGTCCAAAAAGATGCAATTCTAAGTCCAATAACAAAAACACATTACAGGTTAGATTCCTGCATGTATTCAAAAGTCATGATCCCAACAGTATGGTCCATATTAAGCTAGTCCACATATAGACACAATTGAATAGTCCGATAACATAAAAACACTTCACAGTTCAATTCCTATCCAAGTTCATGATGTCTATGGTATGGTCCAAATAGATATAATATACAGTCCGATAACGAAAACACTTCACAGCTTGATTGTGGTCCAAACAGATGTAATTCTGAAGTCCAGTGATAAAAACACATCCAATTTTGGATTTAAACATTGATCGGCACCACAATCACGGGCACTCATACACCGCTGACTATTCTGGAAGCATTTACAAGCTGCGGTTTTGCATTTAGATGCACATCCACATGTTATCAATTCCACGCACTTGGTGGGTACACTTGGAAGTCTATTCCATACAATAGTAAGGTCATCTGGTGTTCCTTGCCATCCCATAACTCTTTCTTCTTTTCTTTCTTCAGAATACTGTCCAACGTCCCAGTGAGGAACTAAGCGAACAGGGTTTGGTGTGCGCAGATGTTGATTAGTCCAATGCTTTTGGATCTTGTGCCTTGATGTATTTTGAGATTTCTTGCTTGAAGTTGCTTATATCGGTTAGAGATGCTATATTTGATGGTATATTGTTCCAATCTCTAACAGTTCTTGGTACATATGAGTATTTATAAAGATCTATTCGTGCGTGGTGCTCAATAAACGAGTTCTTGTGTGACGATCTTCTGGTTTGCCTTTGGACCGGTTGCTGTGGACTGGCAGGGCAAGGTGCCCCCCATGGCTTTATGGAGGACGTTTAATCTTGCTATTTTGCGGCGTGTTGATAACATGTCCATATCGAGTTCTCTGATAAGTTCTGAAACACTAGCCTGCCAATCATAGTTATTGTGAATTAGTCTGGCAGCTCTACGTTGTATTTTACCAACCTTTTGTATGAGTTCTTGTGTATAGGGATCCCAGACAACAGAACAGTATTCAATAATTGGTCTTACTAATGAAATATATGCTGCCTTCTTGGTATCTTTTGTACAAAAACCAAGATTCCGTCTCACAAATCCCAATGTTTTGCTGGCTTTAGCAGTAATATTATCAATGTGTGAGTTCCATTTGAGATCCTGTTGGATCTCCACTCCCAGGTAGGTATGCGATTTTGTTTCTTGAAGAACGGAGCTGCCCAGCTTATATTTGGATGTTATCGGTGAATTTGAAGCAGGTATGCGAAGTACATAACATTTATCTGGGTTGAATTTCATTTGCCAACACTTTTCCCATTTTGAAAGGGTTTCAAGATCATTTTGAAGTATGTGTGTGTCCTTTTCAGATACAATATTTCTATAAACAACGCAGTCATCTGCGAAAAGACGAACTGTTGACTTAATATTATCTGGCAGATCGTTTATATACAATAAGAATAGTAATGGTCCTAAGACCGTTCCTTGTGGAACACCTGATTCTACTTCGGTCCATTCAGAATAATCTCCTCCTATTACAACCCGTTGCAGGCGATTTTTCAAAAATCCAGATAGCCATTTATTGATTTTGCCAGATATGCCATATTGGGCACATTTGAGTAATAGTCTATTATGGGGTACCGTGTCAAACGCTTTGGAGAAATCCATGATTATGACATCAGTCTGAGTTCTATTGTTTAATGAGAAAGCAAAATCATGAATGGTCTGAATGAGCTGGGTTTCACAGGAGTGTCCGCCGCGAAAGCCATGCTGAGCTGTAGTCAAAACATTATATCTGGAGAGGTATTTCATGGTATGGGAGTGAATAATATGCTCTATAAGTTTGCAAGCTACACTTGTAAGCGAGACAGGTCTATAATTACTCGCTTTACAACGGTCGCCCTTTTTGAATATAGGTGATATATTGGCTTTTTTCCAGTCTGATGGTAATATTCCGGTATCAATGGATTTTTGGAAGATGATGGTTAACGCTGGTGCGAGTTCCTTAGCAAATAGTTTCAGTATCCGGGGGGTGATCTCGTCAGGACCACATGCTTTGTTTGGGTTTAAATTGTTAAGTAGTTTTTCAACTCCTTCAACTGACACATGGATATCGGTAATAGATGGATAATTGCATGGTTGCAAATCTGGAATAGTCGACATATCTTCCTTGGTAAAGACTGATTTGAACTGCAAATTGAGCAGCTCAGCTTTCTTTACATTGTCAGAGAATAATTGACCTTGGTCCTTGAGTGTATTAATTCCGGTTGAATCTCTGCGTAAATTTTTGACAAAAGTCCAGAATTGCTTTTTTGATTCTAAGCAGAAGTTCTTTATATAATTTCGACGTGCTGATCTAGACGTCTTGTGTGAGTTCTTTCTAGCCTCTTTAAAGGCATCCCATCTCTTGCTGGAGGATCAATGTCCATATTTTGCACATGAGCTTGTAGCCATATCTTTGCTTGGTAATTAGCACGTGACAGATGTACCTCCAAAGCATCTTCAGTTGGAGGCAGCATCTCTAGCGCAACTTTCCCCTTATCAAACATGCATGCTCTATCTTTGTTGACTCCGTTATCAACATGTTCAGCTTTGTATAAGTCTACAAATAAATTCCTGTATGTCATCTAGACAACCATCTCTCCTAACTCCATTTAGCAATGCTGGGTGCGCACAGAAAACGTTCCAGCAAGGTTTTTGTTTGTTTGTTTGGGTTTTTTTTTACCATAGCCTGTGAAAGACGACACGATGCCGCACCCGGTTTGATACCCGATGAATTGGAAATCAACTCTTGCGGTAACTTTCGGGTTATTGTGTGAATATGATAACACTTTCAACTACGTGATGTGCCACTAACCATTCATACTTCTAATGGCAGTTGACAAAAGTTATAGATGAGGAGAAGAAGGTCGTCGGTGTCTCTGCAGATGACAATCAGTAGTCGACACACATTGTTCGTTGAACTGCAACATGAGCATGTACGATGAGTCGCGTGTCCGCATCTTCGTGGTTGCAGGCAAGTTGCGGAATAGGTTCTTTCTTAGCAGACGATTTACCCAGAGTTTCATTCAAGAATTCACCACTTGTGACTTATTCGCAGTTTTAACGGAGAGAAGAACCGTGATCAAGAAGTTTTTCACTCAAAAATCTTGCTAGATTAGCTTTGTTCTCACACCACTGTTTGATGGGTTCATTTATTAATTTTTCGACAAAATGCACTGTTACAATAAATGCAGGTACTTAAAAGTGTTTAAATTAGTTCTGGAATTAGGTGTTGAACTGTAATATTTGTTTCCATAATTTAATTTCACATTTTATCTCAAAAAATGCTCATTTTAGATTTAAAAAAAACCCATCATTTTTAGCCCATATATTGAAATTTCATTATTGGTTGCGCTATTCATTTTTCGAAATTAATTATATGCATATTGCATAAATTAAACATTTATTTCGTGAATTTAACATGAATAAAATTTGTTTTGGGTCTCCTTTACCTTATCCATGAGGCAAATGTCAAAACTAAGGGTCCTTGATTCTTAAAACCTGGAAACTTGATTTATGGAAATAGCGCCACCAATAATGTGCCTTTAGCATTAAATGGCTATATATTATTAGTGATCAAACAGTGGTGCTCATCAAGGGTTATGAAATTTGACCATGCTTGTGGTATCGGTGTGCCGCCAACAAACTATCATCTTTCGGATAGGTTTCTTCTAATACTGGTTCTTTTTGCCCTGGTTGTAGATTTGATAGAGTTGTTTCCCGTATCGGTCGAATGTAATATCTACCCCTGAAACATCATCTGTAAACTATTTGCACACACGTTTGACAAACACTTCAGCATATAGTAACCATAAATTAGCTCTAACGTTGGCCAAATTTAGAACAAATTGCAAAGAGGCTGATTTCAACTGATTATGATAGGTATAGGTGTAAATATATCTGACAATTCTATCTGGTGACCATAATCATGCAATTTCACGCATCCGTAATTAAGCATAGCCTAAACAGGCAAGGAGGTATACATCTTTTTTATTGTATTGCCCATCGAGCTGTCGGCAAAATACTCAGTCGAGGATTGTATAATCATTATTAATGGATGATATTATCTCAAACAAAGTTGTAATAAAAATAACAACAAGACAAGTTCTAGACATGGTACAATGATGGGAAACATGCATTGATACGACTAAAATATAGTCTCTAAAATGAATAAATGGTATCATAATATTCGAAAGAAAAGAAAATGCAGTGCATCATGAGTCAAATTTGGACCATTTCTTTTCAGTGCAATAATAGGCCTATGCCTATTGATAACATTTAATATGTAAAATATTTAATATATAAAAGAAACCCTAAGGTGTTATGGTCCCAGGATAAAACACCCGGGGATAAAACAATGGTACAATGAGTATAGCAAGGTGCAGTAGATAATTCAGCCCATCAGGACTATTATTATAGGCCAACATAATTGCAGAGTTGGAAGTGCGAATTCCCCCCCCTGGGTTCCGATCAATCCCAGGGCAAGGGTCATGAATCGATAGAAGAAAACTGAAGAATATTGGACCAATTAGCAGGTCCAGAGAAATACCGGGAGAAGCTTCCAGGGCGGTGTAGTCTGAGGCAACATCTTTGGTTGTAAGCGATGTCAAGTTGGTTACACTGGTCGCATCGTCTACTGATTGTACATTGAAATTTTTCAAACGTACAAACTGTTCAACCAGGCTCTTTACTGATTCTACATCTGTCAGGATCATACGAGAATGCACCAACTCCTTTCTACTAGAAATGTTGTCACTGTCACTGCCAACGTTTAAGTGATATGATACTCTGGTGCATTTGCTGACCATGTAGTGCAAAATCTATCTCTTGCCTGATCATTCCGTGTAATTCCTATTATTCCATTGGGCACCTTGCAAAGCCTATTAATTCACTCAGTTCCTTGGTCTACTGGAACTTGGTTGAACCTGCTGTTCCTCATTTTTTATTACAAAATTTCCTTCGAACTCTTGAAATACTTCTTCTTCTTCTTCTTCCCCCTTTTTTTGGGGGGTGGGGGAGGGGAGAGGGTTGTAAGGTATGGAATTGGCAGGGTGGGCTGGTGTTGTGTGTGGCAGGGTTGGTGGGAGTACTAGATTGGATTTTATGACATATAATTAAACTACAAATCAAAGCAAGCCATGTCATTTTTTTTTCAAATAATAGTTTATTTGGTTACATTTGTGTAATGATATTGGTATGCCCCCTAAGACTAAAAATGTCTTTTTGTCATTTAAAAGGCAATATCATATGCCACAAGGTTAATTAAAACATCTTTTAGTATTTATTTTCACCACTTGGTCAATGAAACGTCATTTTGAGAAAAATCCACTTTTATCGTTAAAAATGTTTACTTTTTCTTTATTTTTTGTCTCATATTTTTTTTTAAATCTAACAAAAATAAACTCCAAATCAGTTAAAACTAGATTTTTTTTTTTCTGATTCTACTTTAATTTTAGATGTCAAAACCAATAAAACTGAACATTTGGATTCCTGTAAAAAATTACGATTTCGTTTATTTTGTTTAAGTATCCTGGTATGCCCCCTTAAGACTAAGAAATGCCATGTTGTCACCAAAGAAGGCAATATCATATGCCACAAGGTTAATTAAAACATCTGTATTATGGTTGGATGCTTAAATTGACAGAATGATAAAGTAACATATTTTTACCACTTGGTCAATGGAATGCCATTTTGAGAAAAAAAGTTTTTAAATGTTAAAAATGTTAATATTTTCGGTATTTTATTTCTCACAATTTTGCTAATTCTGACCAAAATGTACTCAAAATCAGATGTCAAATCCAATGAAATTTTAAAAAATCAAATTTTGGGCTAAAATCGGGCCATAAAATCGATATCAATTTTTGGCATCCCCCTTGAGGTGAAACCTTATCATATAAGTATTTGATTCAGCATGGGTGCCAAGATGTAACAAAAATTGCCCACCAATTTTTTTTTTTGAACACTTATCATGGATATTGCTGGCTGTCTGAAAACTAGCAATGTTGCATAAAAGTATTATTTAAATAACATTGTATAAAAATGCCAACAGTTATGCGTCATTCCAAATTGAAATTCCCAGAAAAGGCAGTATATCTTTGTTTTGATTTTGCATTGGCTATTTGGGTAGTTAATTGTAGTTAACGCATCAATAAAACCGATAATTTATTTCGAAATGATATACCCTGGAAACCCACATAGAAGCATATATGCTTATAGATGGATGCCTTCGGCCTATCCCGAGAATCCAGAAAATAAGTGTGTCGCCCTCTTGAAATACGATACCTTTGATGTAGTTGGGCAAATCTATTGGCTTAATTTGAACCTCAAAACCATTTTAAAACAACGTAGAGAACGTCTGGAAACATAGCTCAGTCTATAGAGCGTGAGACAGCAGCCCTGCCTGACATTTTTTCTTAAAAGTAACCATGATCAAGTGTGTCATGGAAAAGAGTAAACGACAATTGCATTTCAAAGGACTATAATACGCATACATCTGTTTGTACTTGTTTATGATTTAGCTCTCAAAAGATGATCAGAAAAGTAAAAAATCGGGATATTCATATTTTTATTTACTTGACTTATCTTTTCATTTATTTATTTTTTCTCTTTTGCAACTGCATACACACGCTTCGGTGCCAGCTGCTTTTATTAGGAAAGTTTTTACATTTTTTTTTAAACAAAGACATCAGACATGGCATAGGCAAAAAAACATTGCATAAATATAACTACAACAAGATATGGGAGGTGTTTCATAGTAAAACCTATGCCCCAAATACACAATCTCCCGTTACAGATGACCCTACAGCATTCAGGAAGCGAGCCACCAAAACAATCTTAAAGGAGACTTATGCAATGCAGAAAAGGACAACTTGCAAAAAAACAAACAGGGATGCAAGCAAGGTGACGATCAACGCACACGTATATAAAAAGCAATGCATCAGCCACCCAGAAAGATGAGTCCTGACAGCTCACCCCCTGGACTGTGGGTGATTGAACGGATTACATGTATCTTTTCCATGAATAGAGACAAAAAAAAACCTCATTCTCATCCATCTAGACATTACACTTGCCAACTTTTCTGAACTGACCACTTCAGCATGTTAAAAAAGAAATTTTTGTAAAGAAAAAAAAAATATTCATGAAATCAAAATTTCCCATCTTTTGACATGGGCTCTCAATCTATTATTTCTTTCCGCAATAACCTTTTCAGGTTTTTCGATCGTTTTGATCCAGGATTTAAAAATGTAAAAACTAGGGGTCTTTTCTTCGACTCTACACCTATAAATATTACGTTTGGCCACAAAAATAATAATATTTTTAAAGAAGTTAAAGTTTTCTCCATATAAACCAAAACTTTTTTGTATGTTTAATCATGTTTTTGAGGGTCTATGGTTTAACCCTTGTCTTACCAACGTATATTTTGTAACGTTTTTTACTAACGGGGGGGGGG
>JXSR01S017055.1:0-17411 GCA_000969725.1 Ophiothrix spiculata
AATAAATTGTATAGTATTTTCAGTTTGCTGTTAATAAATGGTACTGCATACATGTTACACCACAATTAAGCTTGAACCGATGTATCTTATCGGCCATCGTATCGGGCCGATATTACACCCTATCGGCAAAACATCGTATCGGTAAAATCACCTGTCTTTGCCAATGAACTTAAATGTTTGGCAAAGTGACAGATAAAAACATGGCCCAGCCCTAGCTAGGCTAGGCCACTTTTTCGATCAGCTGATGATGCACAAAAAGCGTGGCCTAGCCCTGGGCTAGGCCATGTTTTTTGATGAGCTGATGAGGCACTAAAAGCGTGGCCTAGCCCTAGCTGGGCTAGGCCACATTTTTGATCAGCTGATGATGCACTAAAAGCGTGGCCTAGCACTAGTCTAGCCACGTTTTTGATCAGCTGATGATGTACTAAAAGCGTGGCCTAGCCCTAGTCTAGGCCATGTTTTAGCCCTAGTGTAGGCCACGTTTTAGCCCTAGTCTAGGCCACGTTTTAGCCCTAGTCTAGGCCACGTTTTGGCCCTAGTCTAGGCCACGTTTTAGCCCTAGGCTAGGCCACGTTTTTGGCATGATTTTTTGCGCAAGTCCATGTGGATTCGCGCTGTAGTAATTTTGCGCGAGTCTCTACGCGAGTCGACTCGCGCTGAAATTCTAGCCCTGCTCAAACAGTTCTTAGGTGCTCACTTGCGGTGTGGAAGGTCCCGCTAGCGCCAAATTTTGAGTGTGCTTGAAATTCCCTTGGACAAGTAACTAATTTTAGTGAAACTCAGGAAGCTGATCCAGGCAGCGATGATGCGTATGTGGGCTGATCAAGCTTCAGCGCCCCTAGAGGTTGCTGCAGAACCTCAAATGATGCTTGGTGTGGAATGGAGCTTACTTGGGCCACAGTGGTCAGCAAACACCTGTAAAGTGTGCAGAAGCGGTGTGGAATTACAAATCTGGGAGGCATAGCGCACTATAAATCCCCATTATTTATTTATTTATTTACCTTCTAAATGTAAAAGAGGCAAAAAAATGACTGAATCTTAATTCACTTGAAAAGCATGAAAACACTTCAAAAATAGCAGTTATACAAATAAATTTATTAACCGAGTATGAGTTGTGAAGTATACTATCCCGAAGTGAAAGTTCAATTATTCCATTAGCACTGTACACAAATTGAGAATGTATCAGAATCTAACACTGACTGCACTTATTATGTAAGGGCCAATATAGACAATGAATGTGTCCAAGAGTTCCAATCTAGAACTTACAACCCAAACTGAGGACTGAGAATGACAAGATTGTTGAATGTATGTCAGAGGGTTAAAGTGAATGATGATACATTGTTGTATGCATGCATCTTTTGTCATCTTTCCTGTTTGTGAAGTGTTGCTACAATAAAACGCATCAAGTAACAAGCGTCGCAAAGAGGTACAGAGATACTTGGGATATTCAACGTCTCATTGTCTATTGTATCAGACCATAAAATCAGGCAGCAACAAACAAAAAATGTTTGAAACATACAACAACCAACAAACACTAGTCTGCCCTTGTTGGGCCATTAACTTTTGAGGCAAACCAAACTGATCTGATCTTAAACAGATCTGAATTTCACATTCACTGGCACCATACAATGGAGCAATCTACACGGAGTGCAGATCCAGATGCATGCACATCTCCGAGATCCGAATCTCTGTAGACCTCTTACACATATGCATGTACACAAAGTGCTGTACAGCAGACCCTGATCTGACACCCCTGTGGCCATGGCACAGTCTACTTCAAAGCGCTTAAGGAGATGCGCATTCATCTGGATTATCCCATCATTTTCAGCTGAATATTTGGCAAATCTAATTTTATGCACTCGACCCAAATTTTGTAAGATTGGTCCTTATTTCAACAACTGTATCTCTTTATACAAGAGCGTACCGTTGTTGATTCGTGATGAATCCACAGTTGATATTCAAATTAGCGCGTTACGCAGGGCACGGCGTTTACGGAAGTGCGTTTACGCAGTACACAAAAGTCGGCTAACTGATCATCGTGCTTTGTGCATTTATAGTACGTGCAAAAGCCCGGTGCAGTGGAAAAACATTGACAACATCAAAGCAGCAAACATTCACAAACTTGCACTTTGCCTCAGATAAGGTCATGCTTTTTAATGTGGGTACCCTTAAAAGGTGGATTTGTTACATGGAGAGACATAGTGATTTAATTATTCATCAATTTTTGTCATATCTTTTCAAAAATCAAATTAAGAATAGAACCCAAATGAAGTGATTAATTAAGCTTAATGACCCATAAAGCTACATAGCCAGGGGTGGAGGCGGGTGAGGTGGAGGCGGGTGAGGTTGAGGCATCATGAAAACTGTGCATAAGTTGTTCTGTCGTATCTTCTTAAAAATCCATTGAAGTGTCATAAATCTTATATAATTTTAAAGGCTAGTTATTGTTTATCAAAAACAAGTTGGAATTAATCAGAATAAAGCTGATAATTAACGCTAACAACAAGTTAAAAGTCAATAGGCTAATTTAGCCAGAGATGAAAACAGGCATAAAATCAAAGCATAGAATATTCTAAGCAAAACATTCTACACGATACAGGAGTCTGCACCGGGCCTTTCACTGTCTACCAAAATTCTGAAGTCACAAATGTATTCTAGTTCAGGTTCTGCAAACTGTAATACACGTTAATTTCGCGGGGACTTTATTTTGTTTTATCATGAAAGAAAGTCTTCTTCAGGCTGTTAGCCAAGAATAACCACAGAAAACCTATGCATATGCAAAGCTACAATTTTATTTCCAATGGGTCAACATATTTTTCTTTTTCCAATTTTAAGGAAGCAAATGACGATTAGTGAAATGCATACATGCCCCGTCATATCGAAAGGTACCTTAAGGTCGGCATAGTAAATTATGAGATGCATTGAAGCTGAGCATAAACAAAAATCACATCCAAGGTCGAATTTCTAATTTTATCAGAAACGTTACCTTCAAAATGTAATCTTTCATATTAACCCTTACCTTCCTACATACTACAAAGTACTACAATAAGAAATCAAGAATTAGCCTAAGTCCAAATATGTCACAGACGGCGGATATAAATGGTCAAGAAATTGCTGTCCGGGCAGGCCACGCTCGGTGGCTTGGCATAGCTGGACATTGGATCGGGATAGTGGGGGTCAGGGGTTCGAATCCCAGGGGGAACTGAAAATTTTCTTATGACGTATTCGGACTTCGACTGTATGTGCAAGAGTAAGGGTTAATCAGGTTCCAACATCCAAAACATAAGACAAATGTTTTAAAAACCGAGATTAAAATCCTCTCCATTCATGTTTTACCAGTAAGGTAAAGGCAAAGGGGATGGCCTGTATTTCACAGGTCGGAGTGCCCATCTCTCTTTTGAAGCGATTGGGCCTGCAGACTCCACAAATGTGTTATATTAGCGGATTGCCACACCTCCTACCCTGCGAGTCTGTTACCTTCCTAGCATTGAAGAAAGCCAGTACCCATTTGACACCTGGGTTGAGGAAGCACATTAGAGTCCAGGACTTATCCGCTAGGCTACGTATGTCCCTATGTTTACCAGTACAGAAACTTTAAACTCAAATTTCTCAGAATTAAAGTTTTCTGAATCAGACCGATGCCTTTTACCAATTTGGATATAACTTTGCAATCGAACATCCAATATCTAAAAGCAACATGTCATTTTAAAGGTTAAAATATAATCTTTCAGATGAGACCAAAAAATCAATTTTCATTTTGGGACTCTTAAGGTACCTTTCGATATGGTGGGTCATATATTTATTTTCTAAAGTAGAATTCTAAAGTAGAATTCTTTAGAACTTGAAAAAACAGGCATGTAAATCACCTAAATAGGCTCAAAAGCAAGTGATCAGGAAACACTTAAAATGAAAGACAAGGCTTGGGTGTGGCCCCCTTTGTGACATTTGATATTTTACTCATTCAATTGAAGTGTTGATAAAATAAAAGCAATTTGTCTCATTCAACCTCACTCTGAATCATTTATGATGCTGATAGCTGGGTCTGACATTAATTTGAGCTGTCAAATAATACAGTCTACAAATTGGGAGGGAGAAAGGACGGCTTAGCAATGATTCATGTCTTGGTCACTGAGATTTTGGAAATAATGTTTTTTAGAAATTAGAAGGTATCTGAAGTTTTTCCAAAAAGTTGATGCTTCAGGTTGACTAACAAATAAAACTACTTTTAAAAAAGTCAACTTGAAGAGACAAAAGGGAGGGATATTTGAGGTTTTGCCAATGATACATTGCATCTTGTCATCTTGTGCAAAAATTGAAAACACAAACACATACTCTGCTTGGACATTGGCGTATAATACGCGTAAAGTATTCTTTGCGCAGTTTGTCTCTACGCGCAATCAAATCTCAGCATTCTGGAGTTGTTTTTAGTGTGAACCGAGTGGACCAAAATACCCCTAATTTGAGCTCTATGGCTGAAGACGCTGTTACATGGGCCGGTATACAAAGTCCGGTATCTCCCCTGTAAATCTATGTTCGTATGTCAAAAAATTGCTTCTGAACAGCAACACTTGACAGCTGTGCCATGAGTGTCCCCATGCCAGTCCAATACCCTGCCTACATTAAACCCTTTCAGTCTGAAACCTAGCTATGGATAACATGGTTAAGATAAAAGCTAAGGTTTAGGGTTTAGGGTTTTTGGTTCGGATGAAGGTTTAAGAGTTGAGACTAGGGTTAGTGTTTGGGTCTATATGAGGGCGTATCAAAAAGTTTTAAACTAATAAAATAGACCTACAAATTCTTCACACTAATTTTTTACCTGCATATTTTTTACATTATTATTATTATTCATGGTTTATTATCACAAAATGCAAATAGCAGCCAAAAGGCTGAATTGACTACATTTTTACAAATATCATCCATCAAACAATAACAAGAAACACAATAAAAACAACACAATGCAAAAATCACCAAGAGCACCAGAAAGCCAAAAACATGGGACTTGATCAAGGTGGAACCAAAACGTGATCAAAGGCACCTAAGCTTTGGAGGCCCCTGCATTCCACAGCTTCACCATATAGGGTATGGGGCTGCTGGCGTATCTGTCTGTGCGAGCCTTTGGGATTGAGAGAAGATGGGTATTACTTGAATCAATAGAACATGATTATAGTAATATAACCTACAAGAAGTTTTTCATGATTTTGAGGAATATTGGGAAAATTGCAATTGTTTCTCTACTTAAATTTTTGCCGTCGGCAGCAAAAAGTGTTGTGAAAACAGTGTTTCTAGTTTTAAAACTTAAAAAGGTCTTGTTTCTACACCTGGAGCAGGTAAGTTGCCCTGTGATGGGCAAACAAATTATTTTCGATGAAATTGTTTCTCTTTTAATATGTATAAATCATCTCCAGGAGCTTTGTTTAACATTGAATATGGTAAATCCATCTGAGGTACAAATTTAGGATTTAGAAAATACAGGATAGTCACACCACCACCATTAAAGAATAATAAATTGCAAATTAATTATCTCTCAATTTGAGCCATTTCTGTGTATATTGTTGTACTTTTTTGGATTTTACTACACTTTTAAGATTTATTTAGAGCATTTCCAAAAGTTTTTACTTCTAATTGGAATCAAGGCTAGTTTAATTTTTGGCGCTGTCGAGGTTCAAACTCAGGACCTTCCAAACCACTAAGCAAGCTAACTTGATAACAAAACGTAGCAAGGGCTGACTTGCAGAATTGGCCCGAGCTCAAAAACCTATCAAAAGAAACACAAACCAATGGCAAAACCCTGTATAAAGTTGCTGTCAACTCAGTCTGGCCTCCAATTAGACCACATGAATATGATGACTGGAGTGTGAACAAGCCTCATAGATCCTATACCGTGTCATATAGAATCAGAGCAGATTACTGTGATAGAAGACAGCAATTGCTATGGATCATTCACAATGTTGACACGTTAGCAACTAGAGTAGGGACAAAATCCAACTAAGGAGGTTTGAAATCATTATAGGATGATACACTGAAAACTTGGTTTTCAAAATTAGAAGATCAAGAATTTCAAATGTCTATTGCTAAAGTGCTATTAAGCCTATGTACTATATGAGTATACCTGAGACACATGTGAAGGTCACAAGTTTGATGCCTAAAATTACCAATGTGAAGAAGTCCGTATGCCTGAGACACTTTATGACAAACCATGTTCTATTGGTAGTGAAATGATATAGAATTTGTAAAACCTTGACCCTTGACCTTATGTTATAAGGTCTTAAATATCTAATCATTTGTTATATGTGTATAAAGCAATAAAACTGTGCTTGTTGGCCTTAAGTTTGGAAAGCATTTTCCTGAGATTTTAATACTGGGGATTTATAGTGCGCTATGCCTTCCAGATTTGTAATTCCACTCGGCCTCTGCACACTTTTCAGGTGTTCGATGACCACTGTGGCCCAAGTAAGCTCCATTCCACACCAAGCATCATTTCAGGTTCTGCGGCAACCTCTAGGGGCGCTGAACCTTGATCAGTGACATACGCAACATCGCACTATTATAAACATCAGTATTTTTAGGTGCAACTTTATACCAAACAGTATGTTCTAGTGATATGGGTGGATCCAGTGTGTGAATTTTAGCGCTTGTACACAAATTCTTAAAATTACGTTTGAGAATATCGTATTGGCGCGCGAGCCATTTTTTCGAGATGAGGCGATACTTTTTGGGGAGTCTTTATTAGCCCCTACTAGTAATATAAGAATAAGAATGTTTGGTAAACTTAACAAATGTGCTGCATACTAAAAGAAAATATTAATAATGCATAAGCTTCTAAGGTCAACAAAATAGGTGTTCCCAAGAATATCTAAATAAAAATAAGCTAAGAGCTAAGTACAAAACCTATGCCTTAAATCAAAAACTTTTTGAGGTTCAGAATAAATCCTTAAATGTGTGTGTCAATCAATTAGATGTCTTTTAGAGTGTCAATCATACAGATTACTTTCTTCATTAATGAGAGCTATTAGGCTAATAGTCTTTACAGTTAAGCTTTATATCCTGTAGGGTGTAGTCAGAGAATACAAAATACTCTCATATCCAAAGCCACAAGTCATTGACCTTTAATTGTTACAATGCTAGCCTTGTACAGTGGACAACGACCCTGGGATGAATTTTGATACCCAGAGATCTAAAATCCCTAAATGGGCTTGGTGGATTTTGAATTTTATTATATGGAGGTGTGATATTGAAGGTTTTTAGGGTGCGATATCTAGCATAATCCTCCCTGAATAAATCTCGAAAGATGGAAAGATATTTTAATAAAGTTTCTTTAGTATAGTAGAAAAATTAAAATATTGCTGAAAAACATAACTAAGATCAGAAAAGGTATTGTTATATTGGACCAATTTGTTTGCTGCATTTTCTAACCTTAAATCAAGCATATCATATATCAACACTTAATTTGTGACAGTTGTTATTACAAAAGTGATTTAATTCAAGCAAAAATATACTAAACTTGAATAAAAAACATGATTTATCTTATTTCAGTGAACATTTAAAGAAGTATTTCCTTTGATCTTTGCTCTGGAAATTATGTTGCATTTGGTATAGACGAAAACATCATAAACAAATGCGGCCATGCGTTTTTTGTTGCATTGTTAATTAATACTCGTCTAACCGGGGGGAGGGGGGTGGTTGCAACCTTCCCTAAGGTTTTTTCCCTGTAGCTTAAAAACGCAAAGCAACCGACCCAAGACTTTTTGGTAATCTCTTTTACATCCTTTGCAGTCATTTTTAATGAAAAAATTAGGGGGTACCACCTAAGGTGGGGTTAGGGTAGGCTGTCAAAGGGGGCTGTGTAGGGGGTTGTTGCAACCCGGTGACACTTTTGACAATTTAAAATTGTCATCTAAAAAAAAAATATGCATGCTATGAGGCTGAAACTTGCAGGGCATGTTAGAATTATCATGTCCCTTTGCTATATGCAAAAAACCTGATGAAATTCCGTTATTTAAAAGAAAAAAATGATTTTGGTGGCCATTTTTGCCAAAATCCCGAAAGGGAGGACTTTGCAGATGATATCAATTTTTATTTCATCATTTTATCTGTTACAGCATTTTCTCAGCTTTAAAATGACCCCTTACTTGTTGAAATTAATCAGGCGATCAAATTTTACAACAGAAGATCTGCTGGAAATTCTTATTATTTTCTTTATTTTTTGCTGCCTATTTTCACCAGTTTCTTGAAAAGTGTTCTGTTGCAAAGTTACCCTTTTCGGACTGAGCCATCACAAATGTATTTAACATTTTATGAGTGATATGGGTTGAAATCAATGCACAATTATGTTGAACTTGCAGTTATCACAAAAGTGTATTCAACAGCATCTGTATTTTGATACAGAATTAGTATGTTTGGGATAGAAAGATTAGAAGATTAGATTACTGACTAAGTAGTAGTATCGGTAATAATCGATTTGAAATGTATTTGGGTCCACTCGGGTCTTGCCATGCACACTTCAGACACAGATATTTGATTGGTGAAGTCAAAACAGTACAAATAATACTTCGCTCAAATGGTATACCACAATAAACACAAATCTAAAAATTCTCCAAAAAAAAATCAAATCTAAAACACCCGAACACCCCCAATTTGATGTCTATGCCAGGAAAAACATGATAATACACTGGTCACATAACCTTGGTTAACCGAGGTTACGATATGTTTACGGCGTCATACTGGGTAGAATTCAGCGGACACCAACCGGACACCAGACATCCGTGAGCCATAGATAAGCCAGAAGAATGCCACAAGAATTAAATTCTGAGTTAAAACCTTGCGACTTGTATAAGTTGTCCAGAGTTATGGTCACATAACCACCAGTCGCCGAACAGTGATCGACCGGGCATCGCAAGCATTCACCGGTGTCATGCCGATGTCACACAGGTGTTGGAGCGTTGCCGCTTCCTTCGACTTATGTGACCATAGCATCAGACTGGTCTCTTATCTCTAATTCTATGGTATAATTAAAAACCCAATGATTTTAAACATCCCAATGATAATTTCTTACCATATAATAGCAGTCAAACATAGCAAAATGATGGTATAAGTAACTCGCACACAGCCCATAGACTTGGTCTCTTCCTGCACCCGTTTTCCGCCGCAGTTATTACAACATCGACAGCAACAGAAGACAAAAGCAATCCATGGTAGAATGAGGAATATGAGTAGACCAATCAGAAAGCAGATGATGATGCCTACAAAATTTTTTAGGCCCTGGAAAAGAAAAAAAGAGTAAAAATATACAATGAGTCACTTACTGTTAATCCCTTTGTCCAGTAACATAATGATGCTGCAGAGAAATTTCAGTAATAGGGCTTTCCCAGGGGGCCACTGAGCTATATTGGTGTACATATGATTGAACAGAAAAACACAGAAAAAAGGGTAATTTTTTCCAGTCCAACACAAAAAGCACTGTACATGTTTAGGGTCTAAAAACGCTGATTTTCAACAAAAAGAAGTGTTTTTTAAAAACAAAAACATAAAACGTCCACAAAAAGGGGTGTTTTTTAAAACCTTAAGAAAAAATCCAAGTTTTAGGGGGTAAAATTTAGAGTAAAATTACATGCAAGTCCTTGTTTAGTAGTATTTCTTCAAAGGAATTTAAAACTTGTTTAGGGGGGATTTTGTAAACCTATGTTCACGTATGTGTACATCAATATATCTGAGTGTCCCCCCTGGGAGGGCTATCTACATAAGAGCATAGATTCAGATCAAGGTTCTTATAACCCGCTGTTCCATCTAGATCACAGCGGATGATAGTACAATGCAAAAAACAATAAATAAATAAACAAACAAATAATTATTATTAAGAATAGATATGTTTTTAGTCCTTTCTTAAAAATATGAACTGATGCTTAAGTACGAAGAGCTATTGGCAACAAATTCCACAAACGAGGGGCAGCATATGTCAGCAGCAGAAGGTAGTGAACATGGGAGAACTTAATGATCATAGAGTCTTGTGCTCTCAGATGCAGATCATAGACCGGTATGACCATTGGCCAGGTGTGTAAAATGACAAAGCAGAAGCTGTCCACTACCCTCTGCAGTAAAATAGCTTAAAATGCTGCGTGTGCTGCCTGGGCTCATTGCTGGGTCCGTGGGAGTGGCGATCCGTGGGATGGGCGATCAAGGGAACAGTACTATAGTTCAAAGCAGAAGCGAGATATGATGTGCCAAGATTGTTTATGCACTCACAGATGATAAGTTTAAAAGTAATGCTGTTCTTGATGGTAAGCCAATGCAGATCTTGAATGTAAGGAGTGGCATGATCATGCTTAGCTGCACAGTAGATAAGCTTAGCTGCCCACTTTTGAGTTTTCTGTAACCATGATGTTGGTTGTCTCATACTCAACCTTCCAATCTTGAGGCCTACATTGTTCGACTACACCAGGGGTTCTCAACTATTCCATACAACGCGCCACATAAATGAGTAAAATGTAGGGGAAAACGCCAAATTTGCCTATTTCTCTGTGTAATCCTAAAGTATCTCTTTGTTTTTAGAGAGTGTCAAAACGCCAATCAGTACTTGTCAAAGCGCCAAATTTGGCGCGCACGCGCCGCTAGTGGAGAATCCCTGGGCTACACCCCATGCGCCCATAAACAATCATGCTTGAATTCATACTAAGTCTTGGCATTTATTGTAAATATTTTCCAGGCTTTTAGAGAAAAATATACAAATTGCTTACTTTGAACTTGAGTTCATTCCACTTTGACTTGTTTAAATAGAGCTATCTATACACATGATAATTACACCCATAATTAAACCTGATGTATCCTATACAGAAAACATGTATATAGTTTGAAAGGTAAGTTCACAGGAAAAGACTTGTTTGAGCTTCAAACCAAAGCCATGATTGGACAATACAGACCACCTATATACTGGTTTATGACAGAATGAAAGACAAGTTTCAAAATAAGATATCAAAAATATCTCATTGGATTTAACACTTTCAGTGGTACATTTTAAGGTATTGAAATAATAAGTTGTAACACTAAATCTTTAACACCCTTAAAATTCAATATAGCATTCCCTTTTCTGTTGTTATGTGTCACTCTTTCTATTTTGCTGTGAAGCGGTGACAATTGCCCCTTGTTATGAGTGTAACATATATTCTACATGATTTTTAGCCAATCAGACATATAAATGTTGTGGTATGTAGGTTAAAAGTGTATCAAAAAAAAATAATGATTTTATAGATACTATACGCTATATTTTCAACCTCTCCATTGCTTTTGTCATTCCTAAACGTGTGTTGCAAGTCCCTGAAACTCTTTTAATTTCCCAAGTGGACAATTATTAAGAATAAGCTTGCCAATGACTCACTTTACTTGCAGCTACCTGCAATGAAGGACAATTATGTTGCACATTTAGTGGGTTGAAGTCCCAATTGAAGTACAAAAGTTTGTGATAATAAGTGAAAAGGTAGAGGAAGTTCTATAGTTTCAAACTTAGACCCTACAATATGTATAAAGTTCCAATGATTTCATAAGCTATAATATGATAAATACAGGGTTCGTACACCTTGGAGCCTTTAAAATTCAAGGACTTTTCAATGACTTTCAAGGTCCAAAAGCATGATTTTCAAGGACTTACCACAGCATAATTTGCAGTATGCTGAACTCTTGTTCCTGCCGACATCAATCCATTCGCTGAATTTGGGATCAGTTAGCCATAAATTATCAATTTTCAAGGACTTTCAAGGACTCTGTGCAAATTTCCAGGACTTTCAAGGCCTTGAAAAGGTGTTTTCAAATTCAAGGATTTTCAAGGACTCTCAAGGACCGTACGAACCCTGTAAATAGTTTTTACACACAACAAGAATATTTGCTCACCTTGGGGAGCTTTCAATCCGCCATTATGCTGGACCTTTGTCAACCCGACGTTAGGGGGCGCTATTGGGATAAGCTTGAGACGGTAGCCTGATCTTGAAGAGCTACACGTCTCAAGAGATTTCATAAGCTGTTAGGGTAGTACAGTTTAACTATACATGTATAAGACTAATGGTACGTTCAGAGTTCTAGTGATTTCATAGAAAGACATGGCTCCATGCCTACCAATATGCAGTCTAAATATTTCACAGTGCACTACTCCCAGCGCTTCTGAAGACTGTATTGGAAAATTGCTGGAACTCTGTTCATAGGCAGGAACAGACATCCGGGCGTTTTGTTTACATCCGGGACGTTTGTCCAAATAGCACGGTGAAAACAATTGCTGCCTTCCCATTCAATTCTATAGAGAAAATGTGGGCTTGTGGAAACTTTGATTGATTTTATAGCAAAGTTTAAAATATTTTGATTCCAAAATCATATGAGATGTGTGGTATTCAAACCACAACAAAATAACAAACAGCTGATCATTTCACATATTTCCTTCTTGCTAAAAAAGAAAGAAAATGAAGGGATGCCTGGCTGAAGTATTGATTGCTGTGAGTTATTTTTTATATCATTGTGCTGCGTATGACGTAGGTCCACTCAGCCCTATAACACAAAAAACTTTTTCAGTGAGCTCAGCTTGCGACAGATGGTGAAAGGAATTGGGTTGGGTACTGTCTATCACAAGCTGAGCTCACTGAAATTTTTTTTTAATGTTCATACATAAAAAAACTTTTTCAGTGAGCTTAGTCATACATAAAAAACTATTTTCAGTGAGATCAGCTTGCGATAGACAGTACCCAACCTATGCTGGTTCCCTGTGACTTAGACCAAAGACGCAGGTACAGGCAAATCGATCTCAAGCAATGATTGGCTAACTTGCATATGGTGGGGTCATGGCGCTTGATACTTTAGCAATATTTCATGCCCAATTCAGAATTTTGATCTTAAACTTTCTGCACTGTTGCTGTGCAGCATACAGACTTGCTATATCACGGTAAACAGGCAACTTAATCAAAGACGACAATAATATTAATTATCTGGATAAGCCAAGATTTTCCAAAAGTAATTCCAATAACGCGCAAATGAGATAGCAGCACAATAAACTGAAATCTAAATGTTAAATCACAAAACTTCTGAGAATTCCCCACACGTATAGACTGGACAATTCTAAGTAGTCTCCAGGAGTATAATCCTGGATCAGTCATGTTCCAGGAGATATCCAGGAGGTCTCTAAGTGGTCTCTGTGATTTTTAGGTATCCAGGATACCTCCAGGAGTTCTCCTGGAAAGCATCAAAAAATAGATAGCTTTTCGGTCGATTTTTTTCAATACATCAGATTAATACAGGTGTGTAACCCTTGTCAAGGTCAAATTGAAAGTGAGTCATTCCCAGATGGCTTAATTTCTTCTGGTGAATTCTCTGAAGTCTTCATGATTCAACAATTCACTTGTTCCTGGTTATTAGATTTTCAATTATTATGCTGCCTGATTTGCTGGAATTATTTTGGTGAAATCTTGGCTTATCATTAGATAATTAATGACACTGTCTGTGATAAGTTGTCTGTTCACACATATAGCATCATCAATTTATACGATTTATAAGCACATAAAACATTTTGTAATTTTTGGAAGCAATGTGGGCATTCAACTTTATTCAAAGATATTTTGTATATAAGACGACTTCTTAGGGTTTGTGCAATTTTTAAGCAATTTTCTTTCTTTATCTAACCCTAATAATGAATCTAGAGTCGTTGCGTGTGATGTTAAATAAGACAACTTTTTGTTTTATTTGTTTTTGGTGAATTTATTAAAGAATATAAGTAAGCTATGTGGTGACTGTTTTCATTGTTAATTACTCCGTTAATTACTCAAGCGTGAAAGGTTTGTGTGAAGCCTTTCGAAGTTCTTTGATAACATTCTTAACTGCAGGATTTCCCATTGTGCAAAAGGAAAATGATACAAGCTAACAAAATCAATTATATCTCTTGTTTGCTCGATGGATTTTCTTGAAATTTTCAACAATAATACACAAAGGTATGAACTTAAAAGTTATATAAGTTTTACGAAGATAGTCAGACAAACGTCTGAGAAAATCAGCTCTATTCCCATGCACAATGTTTATTGGGGCACCCTGTACAATGCACGTGTGCAGGTGAGAGTAGTAAGCTTACATGCACAGCCCAAAAGTCACCTGCATTTATGGTATTTCTAATAATGCTTTTACCTTTTGCTCAAAATGGAGTTTGCCGACTTGATGACTGTTTGGAGCTGGAAAGGCACATATGAGCTTGTAGGACAACAAACATACAACATAGTGTCAGTGAATTGCATCCAAGTTTCACCACAAATCATTATTCCACCATATATGTGACCCGTCATATCGAAATGTACCTTAAGGTCGGCATAGTAAATTACGAGATACAGGCCATTGAAGCCGAGCATAGTCAAAAATCACTTCCAAGGTCAAATTTTTAATTTCATCAGAAATGATACCTTTGAAGTGTATTCTATCATATTAATCAGGTTCAAACATCCAAAACATAAGACAAATGTTGTAAAAACCAAGATAAAAATCCTCTCTCCATTCAAGTTTACTAAGTACAAAAACTTTAAACTTGATTTTCTCAGAACTATAGTTTTCCAAAACAGCACAATTCCTTTTACGAATTTGGATGTAACTTTGCAACCGAACATCCAATAACCAAAAGCAAGGTGCCATTTTAAAGCTTAAAACATAATCTTTCAGATGAGACCAAAAACTCAATTTTCATTTTGGGACCCTTTCGATATGACGGGTTACATATTGACTTTCAAACTGTAGATGCATATTGAAGTCATTTAGAATATTTAAAAAAATATCATTGCAATGCACCATAGTATCACTTTATCCTCACACCTGTATATCATAACCCTAACTCCCAAACGCTTAAAAACTATCTAAGTCCGAATATGTCATACAAAAATTTCCCGTTTCCCCCGGGATTTGAACCCTTGACCTCTCGCATCCCGTTCCAATGTCCACCTATGGCAAGCCACCGAGTATGGCCTGCCATGGCAGCACTTTCGTGCCCATCTGTAACCCCGGTCTATGACGTATTTGGACTTAGGCGAATTTCTTGATTTCTGCTTGTTGGATTTTGTTGGACTGAGGAGGGTTAGGGTTATGGTAGCATGTCTACTACGCATTTATTATATACCTTCATAACCCTAACTCCCAAACGCTTAAAAACTATCCAAGTCCGAATACGTCATACAAAAATTTCCCGTTTCCCCCGGAATTTGAACCCTTGACCAATCGCATCCCGTTCCAATGTCCACCTATGGCAAGCCACCAAGTATGGCCTGCCATGGCAGCACTTTCGTGCCCATCTGTAACCCCGGTCTATGACGTATTTGGACTTAAGCGAATTTCTTGATTTCTGCTTGTTGGATTTTGTTGGACTGAGGAGGGTTAGGGTTAAAGGGGAATTGAACAAGTTCAGCATCATTCCCAAACTTTTCCCCAAACAATTTATTAGAGGTAATAATGGCAACATGCAAAGTTTCATTGTCAAATTCAAACCCTATATATCAAAATATTTAGAAATTATATTATTTTTAATTATCGTTGTCGACAATGATAAATACTGCCCTCTATAGTTGAATTTTTAAAATTTGCCTTTTCAGGAGATCTAATGCAAACTCCAAAATTTCTTTTGATTTGTCTGCAATCTATGGTGTGAAAGAAAGGTTTTACAAACAAATCTTTGACTCTTTCTTGATGTATAGTATCAATAAATACGTTTAAAGAATAAACCATACCCAAGATCAACAAACAGAATAAAATTAATTTTTTTGACTTTTCTGAAGGTTTTGATCAAAATTTTTCCAATATCTGATAATTGACTGTTATTTTCTAACATGTGAAGTGTAAATCATCCACAAATAAAATGTCAACAATTTTGTCCAATGCCCCTTTAAAATTCATCTTACATAAAAACACACAAAAATCACCAAACATGTAACTCATCTGTCATTTTCCACATTTTACACAGGGGTTGAAGTTTTACAAGTCCAATACTCCAATACAAAATTTTTCCATATACACCTGATAATGTATCCCTCATGACCTTCAACCTATATTAATCCTCACCCACATTTACCATCTAACACTTTCCCCTCAAAATCCGTTCCAAAAATTTAAAGACCATTCTAATTTCCCTACATAATCATCATCCTATTACGAATCCAAGGTGTCACTCAAATTTCACCCAAATTCCACATTGTTTTCAGGTTAAAGACCCTATGACCTTCATCCCACATTAAAACACTCGAAATTTCACCCACACCCACCACACACTTTCTTGTCACCTTACATCATCACATACCTAGAGGTTGAAGACAAAAGATTTCAACAAAATAATCCTTTTACACTTGGAATCATAGATATTATGACCTTCATCATATATCAAGACACCCAATATTTCACCCAAATTCACCACAATACACCTCTTGTTGCCTTTCATCCTAACAAAATTACCTACAGCTTGAAGACCAATGACCTTCATTCTACTTCAAAACAACCAAGATATCACCAAAATCCTTTGAGTTATCATACAGTCTACAGGTCTCCTGTAATCGTCATCACATACCGTAAACTGGGGAAACATTGGTCATCCAGGTAACTTTAGTCAGTAGGCCTAATGCATCTTTTTTTTATTTAAATGTTTATATTTCAGAATAGCAGTATTTTCTATGGTCATGTTTGGTGTCATTTTCTTAAAAAATTAATATAATTTATAAGATTGAAGAAAAAATACAGCTCTGGTCAAATGTCCTTGAAATTGGTGAAGAATGTTGATTTTTGACCCAAAATGGGATTTTTATCATTTTCTTTGTAAAATCAAAAATAAATCTTTGTTTGCCTATTTGCTGTAGTGAGAGGCCAAATGTCACAAACATCAACCTTAGTGCCACGTGTACTGCATTTTATATTTTGCCCTATACCCTATTTAGGACTGATCAATGTTGCCCAAAAAGCCGGGTAACTTTGGTCAGGGTATTTTTTTTAACTCTAAGGGTAGTTAGAAGTTGATTTTTCTTTCTTTTTCATTTTAAATATGTAGAGGGGACCCCAAATGTTACAATAATTATCAATATATTTAGTCTGTTGAAAAACGTTATCAGAACAACTCTGAAAATTTACCAACGTTTCCTCAGTATCAAGTAAGTTTGTAAACGAAACACGGTTGAACCGTTACACGAACGCAAGACTCGTGTTACGTAAGAAATATGCGGTAAACGAAAACACGTAAAAAAAAAGAAAAAGAAAAAGAATTATATGCTGTTTTTCTAAAACCAAATTATACTACAACCAGTACTTTTACTAACTTACTGAACATGTAAAATTCATTCTTTATTGACCTCTTTCGAAGCCCACAATAAAAACTTACAACTATTTATCTTAAAAACATTCAATAACTTCGTGAAATCAATCACCAATACCGTACAAAT
>JXSR01S017057.1:11834-22958 GCA_000969725.1 Ophiothrix spiculata
CAACTGTTGATGAAATTTTACCCAATATTTGGGTAATTAGCTAAAACTTTTACCCAACAGTTAGGTAATTAGCCAACACTGTACGCAACGTTGGTAATTATTTACCCAGAAGTTGGGTTGTTCATAGTTGAACCAACGTTGGGTAAATTATTTGCCCAACGTTCTTACAGTGCAGGTGTTGCAGGAATGTAAGTCCCCCGTTCTTATTGCACAGTAAACTATAGGCTGACAACACTCACGCAACATTTAGTTTCATGCTTTATTACATTATGGTCTACAGATCGTAGACGCATTTTGATTCCTGGGAGACTAAGATTATTATACTTTTACACTGCCTGGTACAACTCTAAATGTAGTTGATATATTTTGTCAAAATAAACCAGTGATTTAAAATTCAAAACTGTGATCGTTTTGTCGTTGTTTTTACTGTTGCTACTGATAAACTAAGGTAAAATTGAATCATTAAAATAAAAAAACCGCTAAAGTTGAACAGTATTTAATTTTCATACAACTATAGGGTGTTTCGTCACATGACTGAACATGGACAACCAAAATAGCTAGCCAGACCGCCAGTTTGGAAAAAGTCATAAAAGTTATTAAAAAAATTAGGGGGTACCACCTAGGTGGGGTCACGGTAGGACGTCAAAGTTTGGGTGTAGGGAAGGGGTTAATGAAATCCCGGACATATTTAAGTCGGCATTTTGAAAATATATGCATATATGCATGCTATAAGACTCAAACTTACACGACATGTTAGAATCATCATTTCCCTTCTTTATTAGCCAAAAAAACCCCGATGAAAATCCGATATTTAGATCTTTTATAGCAAAATTTTGATTTTGGTGGCTATTTTTGCCATAATGAAATTTTGCCTGATTTTCCGATCCGAAAGTACTGTATGACGTCATAATTACGTAACGCCCTGGCCGATTTTGGTATCGTTGAATAAGGGAAGATCATACCTATCTATTAATAGCAAAACCAAGTTCATAGGGGTCCCTTTCCAAAATATTGGGGGGGGGGGTCCTTTGGAGTTCGTGTTTCAAAAAATAATATGTACTCTGATCTGTCCAACAATGTAAATATAACTGGAATGTATTAACATGAATGCAGTGTTTAATTGCAACAGTTATAACTTTCTTTTCCGGATAAAGACCAGTTTTGCAAAAGTTACTTCATATATTTGCAGACGGTTTTCGTTCTTTTGTCTCTTATTGCTAAATTGCTTGAAATAATTTAGATTTGAACAAAATTAATGTAACAATATTAAATAATAGAGATGCACCAAAGTTTCGAATCCCACTGCAGGATAAGAGCTGTCCAGCAGATAGCTGGCTTATATGTGCCGTTTCGCAGCGCTTAAAGTTCAAGATATATTAATTGGTGCTAATATAAATTAATTCTGCAACTGTATAATAACACATAATCGTTAGACATAACTTATGCGAGATTATGTTCTGTCCAACAGAGAGCTGTCTTATATATTTTGTTTCGCAGTGCCAAATATATATATAAATCTGATCTAATAAATGTAGATGAAATATCATTTCGAGCTTATGGCTTGTATATCAATTGTGAGAATTAAATGCCGTTTAAGTTGGGCATTTGGCTAAACAGCTTCAGCAAACCCTTTCATGCTTTCTTTGTACCATGAGCCTAGTGTACAATGTAAACAACAATATAAAACAAACGTGGAACACAATAAAAATGTGATTGGTAAATGAAATACTAAAAATAACTAGTTTTAACAATGATAATGGTGACCGTGTTTCTGATAAAGAAGATGATCGTGTTTCAACAACTGTTTTGGCCTAAGCATGCTTTGGACATAAATCACGCAGGGAAAGATTACTTTAAATTTCTAAAAGATCTACCGAAAAAAGTTAATTCGTGAAAACGATAGCTGCTAAACAAATAAAATAAAAAGTTGAAACATTTTAGTTTTTGGACCTCAGGGTCAAAATGACACATTTTGGTCAAAAAAATAACCTGACCACCATGCTCAGTATGCAAATCCATTTCTAGAAATGTATACTTTTATATGAATTTGATTAGCTTGGTGATTGACAGAGTATAAGGCACTTTGAAAATAGGGGGTTGATAAGGGTTGACAGTACCCTTAAATATTCTAGACATCTCTAGCCCTCTCGGGACAAAAAGGTGTTATTGCATGCAATATAGGCCAGCAAAGTGAAGAGCTGAAATCCAAACATATATTGACACAAAAATATGCTTCGATGATATTTATACAAAACAATCCGTTTAAGGTCAGCTAATTTTTGTGAAAGCTAAAAGATTCTTATTTTGTAAATGAACTTGGTGCACATACAGTAATGCTGAATTGGGTCAGGCGCCATTTTATACAATATTTCGTTCAAATTTGACAATTTTTTTAAAAAAATGGATGAGTCAAAAATTGAACTGAGTGAACAGAAGCGCAATGATGTTTGGTACAAATGCTTGATCATCTGCCTGACAGTTATCACTTTCTTTGTCTTGTCTGCATCAACCTTTTTGAATTTTTATGCTAGTGTTGGGGATGATAGTTTGGATCTTGGTAAGTCAAGTTTAACAACCGTACGTCGGGATTTTTTTTTTAATATCACATGTTTGTTCATGAGGGCAATAGTAAAAAACTATTCCCTGACGTTGTCTTGAGATTAGACTACCGTATTTCCCTTGATCTTTGGTCTCGGGAAATAGTATATAGTCTCAAGATTACTGAGGGTGAATAGTTTGATTGCTTTAAGTAACTCTTAATTTCAGCCATTCAAGAGTAAGTTACTATTGCCCTCTTAAAATAAAATCGGTATATAACACAAATATTGTGTGCTCCTCCATTCTGACAAAAGTAAAATCTGTTTCCCCTCACTGATCTTGAGATCATACTATTTCCCTCCATCTTTGGTCTCGGAAAATAGTATATAGTCTCAAGATCACTTCGGGGCAATAGTTACTTTTTATTATTATACCTCATAAAATATTATTAGGAAACCACGAAATACAATAATTGGTCAGTTATACCTGATGATCATGACAGTATTTTGCCTATTTCTCCCTATGCCTCCTGAGTCCTACACTGCAAGAAAGTTGGTCAATTTGAGGGTGATTTCGCCCAACGTTGATGAAGTATAAATCCCTCCCAACGTTGGGCAAATAACACTGTTGGGCACACATCCCTGCACCTAATGTTGGGCAAAACTATTTGAGCGGAAACGCAAGTCCATCTGCCATCTGTGGGATAAAATCGATATAAAATTTTCGCAAAAGTGTCTGATCTATGGTGCTTTTTTAGTTTGCCCAACAGTTGGGAGGGATAGATTTTTGCCCAACTTTTTTGCAGTGTATAGTGCCGCCACTGCATAAGCGTTCTTTGTATGGTATCGTGTTCGCTTGTTACCGATCATTTGTTACTAGAATAAATTGGCGGTAACTCACCAAAAAAAGGCTCGCGAGTCCGAAAAACAGCTCTCTAGTCAGAAGGCTCGCAATTTCGGATTTTTTAAATATTTCACTAGTCCGAATTAAAAAAAAAAAAAAACAGCTCGCTGGTCAATGTTTATAATCAAGCTTGCTAGTCTGTATTTTTAAACAAGCTAGTCTGAATTTTGAAAACGGCCCCCTAGTCCAAATACTGGAAAAGGTAACTTAACTATGTTTATTTCTATTCGCACTAGCGAGCTGTTTTTAAAATTCAGACTTGTGATCCGTCGGACTAGCGATCTGTCCCGCCAAACACCTATGACTTTGCTGTTGCCACCATCAAAGAGTCTATGCTACAAATTGCGATTTTTAACGACACCAGAATGGTGACTTGAAATACATGTTTTGCATCAAACCCCTCCCACACCTAACGTGGCGGTCTAGGTGGTAACCTTATTTTCCATCCAAAGGACGAGAATGAGATTATTAAAATGCTTTTGATCAGTTTTCTTTGTACCTTTTACTAAGGGATAGGAAGCTCAAGTTAGAATGGTTGGAATTTACACCTTCCATAAAGAACATAATTTAAAATGATTAAAGGGGAGCGTGGCCGAGCGGTTAGAGCACGGGTCTCGTAGTACAGAGGTTGTGGGTTCGAGCCCCGGGCCAGGCGGTTTACGTCTCATTCTTTCCTTAGGCAAGAAACTTCACTCTAATTGCTCCGTGGTTCGGATAGTCACGTTAAGCTGTTGGTCCCCTGTGCGAATGCTCCTTCTCGGGGCGCTGCATACAGTGTATACCTGGTGGTGAGTCTAAAGTCGATTTTTAATACCGTGACACTACTTGCATATGCACTGAAAATTTTGTTTCATCATTTGACAAATAATAAGTTGTCATGAAAATGGTCTAGTATGAAAAACTATAATTAGTCGTGGAATTCGTCATACAACGAATTATAATTAGTCATGAAAAACGGTCTAGTATGACGACTTTCTCATGACAATTTGTCATGCACAAAAATTAATTTGTCATGCAAGAATAATAATTTGTCACTTAATTTGTCAAGTGACACTAGTTTTTCCATTTAGGTATGGCTCAATCCATGTGAAATCAACGAGACGAAACACTCAGGTTCTGCTTGCAGGTTTTGCAATGGCTGATTGGTCTAGCCCATCCAGATGGACCTCACAACGTGTGCCTACGTCGCTCGCTTGTGAGGTCCATCTAGATGGACTAGTCTGGTCAGAAGAATCTGATGATGAAATATTAGTCAGCTTAAGTATCAGTACGGGAATTCTGAGTCCAGTAGTGTTGTTCTGTCCGACTCCGAATCCAATGCGGTCTGGTCGGAATGAGATGATAGGTTAGGTACAAACCTAACCTGGAATTAAAGAGTTGTTCTATCCGAATCCAAAGAGGTGTTGTCGCTAATTGTCCTCCTGTGCAATCGACTCGAGAATAAAACGCCACGCCACTTCTTGAAGGTACGGAAACCCGTTATATACGATAGTGTTCGTCATGCAAATTCGTCAGCTCTCAGGTATGGTTAGTCGTGCTCAAAGAAGTTTGTCAACAAAGCTTGTCATGCCTACATTAGTTTGTCTTGACCTTAGCTCATGACAATGTGCATTTGTCAATTAACGAAAAGTAGATTTGTCAATCGTTCAAACTCGTCCTTCACAGATTTGTAATTCATACAGTTACAACAATATTTTGTCCTGCACTTGTTTTCGTTTGTCATGCGCCCGCAAATATCGTCAAGCGACGAATAAGGGGAAATTCACTTGCATGACTAATTTATAACCCCTGTTTGACGACTTTTCCACCATGTTTGACGAAATATTTTTTTCAGTGTGGAGAGGTAGCATAGTTTTGGGGTGAAGGCCCGCTATCTCTGCATGCATTACACTTTATCGGAAGACTGTCCGTATAAGTACATATGGTAGGCTACTAGAGAGAAAGAGAAGGTTAACATTAATGCATGTTGGCCCTATACCATAATTAATTATTGACCATATTATTGACCAGTGCATGTGTATAAGGCGTTGGAGCACAATTAGGCTACAACTTTGTGTGGCCGGCCGCAACATGGCCAATGGCGACCGTAGGTTTGATTGACCACCTCAATATTATTGTATACTATTCATTACATGTTTTGAAATTATATTTAGAGGTGCATGATCAAGCCTATGGTCCCCATCTTGGAAAATCAAGGCTGTGGCTAGGTTGCGGCCGGTCGCACAAAGTTGTGACCTTATTGTGCTCCAATGCCTAAATGATTTAACTGTCATGATTTAACGGGCAAATCATAAAATATTGTAAATGTTTTTTTAAAGTGTGGTATAATTTTATGATGCTAAATATAACTTCGCAATGTGGAGGACCTTTCATCATATTCCAAACTATGGTCAATTGTTGTGACGTTGTGGCCTAGATTTATCAATGGTACATATTTGACACGTTTGTTTAAAGTTATTGTATCCATTTCACTAAGAATATCATGATATTTGACTATTATGGCCTGTCTACACCCATTCAACTCAATTGGTTGTATGGATGCAAATTCATTCACCTCTCAGAGTGTATGGAATCACCCAAAACTTATAATGAAGTGTCAGATCACTCAGAATCTATTAGAATTGTCATTTGAAGGCTTTGGAAATAATTTTCATGAGATGATTTCAGCTCAGACATTCACAGGTAATTATAACAAAAGAGTATCAAAAAGTCCCCGTTTGAGAAAATGTAGAACATATGTATTTTCGTGTCTTTTTTCCTTTATAAAATTTAATGTATGAAATACGTTTTTTTATTTGCAGGTTTATTCCAAAATAAAAGAATTGAAAGAACAGCCGATTTCAACCCTGCACCCTTCACGTTCTTCATAATTTTGCCAATCATCTTCCTCTTCCAGTGGGGTTGGTTGGTATACGTGCTCACCTTGATGTGTCGTCGCAACCAGTTCGGTCCAGTCTTTGTTAACCCACCAATCATCACTCCGTTCTTCTTGTGGGTTTACAATGTCGCGTTGGCGTTTGTTACTACTTGGAAGTTCACCGATGACCGAGGCAACTTGGTCTGGTCTTTTATTGTATTAATTTGTTCCTTCGTCTTTCTGTTTTTGGCTACGTGGTCTTGTCATAAATCTGTGGCTGAGTTTGGACTTGATTTGCAGCAGAATCATCGGTAAGTGATTACGTACCAATATTTGTTCACTTGATACCCGAGAATAATTTTAAATACCAATGACTCAAGTCAAGGCATCTCTTCCAATGCAAAAGGATTAATAATAATTAATATAGGCGCTGGAACACAATTAGACCAAAACTTTGTGCGGCCGGCCGTTAACTGGCCACAACCGTAATTTTCCAAAATGGCGACCGTAGGCTTGATTATGCACCTCTAAATATTTTCAAAACATGTAATGAATATCTTACAATATTCATGAGGTTAACAACTAAACCTACGGTCGCCATTTTGGAAAATCAAGGCTGTGGCCAGGTTGCTGCCGGCCGCACAAAGTTGTGGCTTAATTGTGCTCCAACGCCTTAATAATTGCCATTAAAGAGTCAGAACATGGCTTAGCATTTCTTTTCTCAGTAGAGTACAAAGAACTCGAACTGTTCTGCATTTAACTGGAGTTAAGGCTACAGTCTCTTTTTACTGCAATTGTTGCCTACTTTACATGCCGGAATATCACTTTGGCGTACATGAGGAATTGAGTCTTTAGATTATAAATAAACCTTTACTGGTTATTTCACTTCCATGAACATGTTCACAATGACTTCAACAGATTACTTCGGAACAGTTGACCCCTTTTTCGCCAATTTCACAATGTTCGGACAATAGAGGGTTTGCACGACGCGATACGCACCATACACGCAACCGTTCTCGCCGCCATCTTGGTGGGGGTCAGAGTAATTTGTAAAGTAAACAAGACATCAAAATCGACTTTAACTTGTGATTGATTTCAAATCAAGACTTGAAAATTAAACTAAATAAATGTAATGTATATTCTTGTCATCATCAGTGTGATCTGGTATCGTGATACTGCTAAAAGATTATAATATGACGGGACTTTTTGTTTGCCGGCCAATGAAAATGGTGTTGTGAGTACGATGACGTCACGTGCAAACCCTCTATTAGATTGTGTTAAACTTTTGACAGATGTAGGCTTAATACTTTTTGAAAAATAAGTGGTGTTAATATTTAATGATAATGTATAAAACTTGTGTTATTTTGCCTGCTTGAAACGACTGAGTACTACGACTAAACCTGTGTTGTCTGTTTTTAATATCTACATTCCTCTGTGTCCGTCTAATATGAGCATTTCCATAATGTACGTTTACATTGAGCATTTATCAAAAAATGCTACTTTTTTCTGGAGGAGGACTTTTTAATTGTAAGAAGACTATTTCAGTGCATATTTTATCCCTTTATTTCCAAAATATTATCGAATCGCACTATACATTAAGAGGAAAGAGAAAGGCCAGTGGTACCTATGGACAATATGAGACTAGTCATTATATTATAATGATACAGACATTGTTTGTTATAAAAGAGACGTCAATAAACGGTTGGGCAATTTTGTCCACACCAACATTATCCATTGCAAAATTAGAGAGTACATAAATCTCACAAAATTAGAGTTTACATAAATCTCACATTGAAAACACGCTTTCTTGAGGGATCTTCTTAGTACAAAATGTATTTGGCTCAAACAAATCTGTTGGCCTTTTTTCCTTCCAGGAATGATTTATTGGCACTACGAATCCTGTTACTGAATGGAGTCGCCCTCTTCCTCGCGTGGATAACAGTGGCTTTTCATCTTGCTTTGGGAGATCTTATGTCTTACGAGGGGGATGTTAATCAGGAATTATCCAGCACGATTTTGTTCGGAATTCTCGCTACGATCACTGTTGTGTATTTTGTCCTGGAGAATTTTGTCTGGGAAAAATACTTGCGGTATACATTCGCGTTTTATGTTGTTGCTTTCTGGGCATTAATGGGAATCTTTTCTGAAAACTTCGAGATGAATCGTAATGGCATATTTAGTATGGTATTACTTATCGTTGTAGGTGTTCTGGGATTGACTAAATTAATTTTGAGTATTGTGCGTTCTCGACGCTCAAAGCCCATGTATGATACTAACATGTAAGCCTAACCTTAAGCGCATATCGTTTGAAAGGGAACGTTGAACTTTTACAATAATTTCTGCGACTATTTGATCCAAAGGTACACTGAACATAAACTAAATTTAAAGCACATACTTATCCATTCAAAAATACTCTATAATGAGACTTATAGCTAACTTTTTCATCCCAATGGTTTCGTTAAAGGCATTATCAAAAGGGCTCTAACAATATGAACGGTACTAAACCCCGATTTTACCATTTCCTAGAAGCTGCAAGATACATCGCCATGAACAATTATGTGCTCCACTACGACAATGCTCCCCTCCAGTAAGTTCACTATGGGAGATGAGCACTTGCCCGGCTGGCGAAATGTTCAGGAATGAACCATATCAAGAATCACTGGGCCAAAGTAAACTGGAATGGAAAACATGTTGCATTGTCTCACTAAAGTGTAGGCTATAAAGAGTTGCTATATAAATGACTAAATAACGCAATTGAAACCCTTCCTTACATCGGAACTTTGAACGGACACTGTACTGTGGTAAGGTCGAAATTTTTTTGCTAAAATAAGCGCAGAGGATGAATTTAGAAGTACAATAAGGAGTTTTAGCGGCAGAAAACAAATCGGAAGGGGTGATGTAACCCCCTGTCGTATATAGAACTAAAGGTGGTGTCACACATCACCGTATAGACGAAAACGTACGAATAACAACTGTACGGTGATGTTCGTTATGTATTCGGTAGAAACATGTTCAATAAGTTATCCATCCGGTGGGAATGTGTTTTGCGTACCGTACGTTGAGTACGTTGTCCTGTTTTGAGCAAGGTGAAAACTCTCAGGATGGTGTGTGTACGGTTGCTGGACGGAGTTTGTATGTTTTGTACGCTAATCGCCCGCTACTCATACTCTCTAAATGTAAAAGAGTGAATTTCCACTCTTTGTAGGAGTTAAACGCATGACAATACGTTTTTGAGTGGAAAAACACTCTAAAAGGAGTAAAGGGTTTTTTTTTAACGGGGTAACTGATATTTGTGTTCGGGTAACCACCCGAGTTCTTGCGGTCCCGTAGGTTACCCTGTGTGAGACCAAAATTGGCAAAAATGGATGAAATGATACTCTATCTGAGACCATAGATCTACTAAATCTATTCGAATGGATACCCTATCCATTTTGCTATCCGGGACCATACCTGTTAAGGGCACAGTTAACCCCTCATTTTCTGAAATATTTTACGCTTTGTAACTCAGCAGAAATATTGCCAAAAATAGGTCAAAAATGACAAAAAAATCATTTTGGGCCAATTTTGACCTATATTTGGCAATATTTCAAAAGTAAGTCAAAAATCCAAAATTTGAGAAATGCATTCCTAGACATGTGTTTCTAGATTCTAAAAAGCATTCAAGGTCCAACTTTTATTTTTTCAAAATTTAGTTAGGTTGTTTACAAATTAATGGTCCATAGAACAAGAGTTTTTTGGACCTTGGTCCAAAATCATACGTTTTGGTCCAAAACTGACCTAACCATCATCTTCTACATGAAAATCCACATCTAGAAATGTATACTTTTATATGGATTTACTTATCAGTTGCTGAGTTACAATGCGTAAAATATTTCAGAAAATGAGGAGTTAACTGTGCCCTTAAAGTGAATATCCTATCTAAGACCATACGCAAGTAGGTATTACAAGAAATTGAGTTAAATGTAAGTGTACACCACTTGAACAAGTTTAAGAAGTGTTTCAAAGTATTTGAAGAACCTTTATTGACAATTTTTAAATAAAAGGTGCTTCAAATACTTGGAATTATAGCATTAAAACGTAGTCACTCAGGTGCCTTATTATGTGTTTTGTCCCCGGGGGTATTGGGTATTCTGACCGGGTAACCCCAGAGTTACCAAAAAGGTGAAACCGGTCTCGAGACTTGCAATATTGCGTATCAAAATCGACCTGGTATTCAGCAAGTCTAACACAGGGTATCAAACTTAAGAGAGAATTGTTGAATTAATGACACTGGTGCCTTAAATTGTCAATAAAAGTGTTTCAAATGCCTAGAAACAATTCTTTAAAGTGTTCAAATGGTGTACAGTTACATTCTTACAGTTCTTGTAATAATCGAACAGGCATGGTCTCGGATAGGGTATCCATTCGAACAGTTATGATATATTTATTGTCCCAGATAGGGTATCATTTCACTAATTTTTGCCAATATTTGGTCTCACATAGGGTCACACACAGACACAAATACCAGTTATCGCCGCCCCGGGGTTTTGTCACAGAGTAGTTTTGTGCACTGGAGAAACATTATAATGAAACTTGCGAACCGGAAAGTTTGAAGAGGTATGATTTTCAAGTGGGGATCTACCTTGGCGATTGTGTCTGTGCCTATTCGTACGTTACTAATTCGTTTTGTACGTTCCTCATACTTAATGTATTCGTTTAATGCGGCACACGTCAGGTTCTCATTCGGCGTTGTTCAGTGATACCCTGGTCACATAACCACCGGTGTCCGACCGGCGTCTGCAAAGCCGCAACGCCGTAACGCCGGTATGACATCGGTATGACACCGC
>JXSR01S017058.1:33008-43277 GCA_000969725.1 Ophiothrix spiculata
TGTAGGATATGGCAGTATTTTTTCCACATCAGAACTCAGTTGTGATGCAGCTCACGTTAATCTCAAAAGTAACATATGACCTTGAGGATAACTGCTAAACATCTTAGGTATACACTCAGAGAAAATATGATGATATCAAACCCATATTTACTAGCAGGGTCTTGATAAACCACAAGGATGTGAATATGAATACATGGAATTTGTTACTAATCAATTATTGTAACAGTTACTAACTACATACTTTCAATGACATTGCAATAAGGCTAACAATATTGTTTAGTTGTACCACAACTCAGACATATTGTTCAAATTGTTGAAAAGTGGAAAAACAGAGTTTTAACTTTACTTAAGGGACACTGCACCTTATTTTGAAAATCCTGAAAGAATTTTCCCCCATTCACACTGCTTTCTAAAAAAAATAGATACAAAATTATGGAGGATAAGGGTGTGTGATATTAAGAATTTCTGATATCGATATAAATCTTAAATTATCAATGTATCTCGATCCCGGGGTAGTCCAGCTAATTTCTTCTCTGACTATAGCTACAATAAATGCAATGACCATCTAACCTTTCTATCTCATCAACCATAACAAAATTCTTCCCTGATTGAAACTATAATGAAGATGTATTCACCCTAGCAGCTACCACTAAAAGAGGTCAGCAAATTTATTCTATGACTGTAGCTACAACAACTGCAATGACCACTGGACCATTTAGGTATTCAAACACGCTATAGAGTTGTTCATCACTAATCAACACATTACATCCATGTGTCCGCGTATTTTTTATCGCGCAAGGGTGGCTTTAGCTTTAGCCACCAGAGCGTGATAAAAATACGTTGACGCATCGGATGTTGTTGATTCATGATGAAAAACTCTGTAGCATGTTTGAATACCTTTCAACAACAAAAGAACTTCCTGAAAACGTATGAATAAATTTCTAAATGTTTTCAATTTTACAGATAATTATCTTCATAAAAGTATTTAGCAGAACCTGAAGCAAAATGCCAGTTTTTAAATGTTTATTGCCTTGGCGTTTTCAACTCTTCCCAAGCGCCAGTCCTTAAGTACTCAAATTGCTGACGATCGATGAACAGTGCGCCGACTTACGTGTATTGTACATAGATATCGTGTGTATCCCATCATTCACTGCTTCCTAAGGGATTGTTTGAAGATATCTTCTCTTGTTGCTACACAATGTTGACAATGATCATCTCTGTCAGCCAGGACAATGGTAGGCCATCTTTTTTTCTCTGATTGTAGCAACAACAAAGGCAATGACCAACGCTGTCTCGTCAGCCTTTGTATTTCATCAGCTATAAATAGTTGCGCCTTGACCAGCAATCTGAGGCTTACATGATGTACTTACCATAATCATTAATGCACTTCAGACTTCATCAAGCTTAATGACTTCTAAATACCAGCACATCATTGCAGTGTTATAGCAATTTACAGATCTAGCAAAAGAAATTAAGCAAAAAGAAACACAGCATTCAAACTATCATTGATAAAGCTTATCTATACAGATCCAGGATTGAACTTTAATGGGCAAATAAAGAAATAAAGAAAAACATAAGAAATTGGCCAAATATTGTAAAACTTATCAAATTTACCATTGAAGCGTTTTCTTTCGCTAAATTTCTAAATTTTATCCACAGCTGATTTACAATTGGTATGTTTGATAATGGCAGTCAGAAACCAATTATTGTGAAAATTGATCAAAAAAGTCCACAACAAGAATTTTAATTGTTGTTGCAATTTTACATGGGTGCCCACCACCTCCCTGTATATGTGCCTGCTATACTCCATCATATCATTATCAAGATCTACATAGCATTTAACAATTGGGATCGGTACTGTTTTGTTTACCAACAAATTGATCTGTGACACTCCAGATTACATACACTTTCTTAACCGGTTACTTTTCCTATAAATGTTTGATTGAGACATTCAGCGTTTTTCTATTGAACTTACGGTATCATTCCGGTAAACGGGGCTTCCGGATAATAGCGGTGAGAGACGTTTTTCTATTGCAATGCAATACCGGTGAAATACCCGACACTAAATGGGATCAGTAGAATATTATAACTGATACAATTTTGATATAACGAGAAATAAATTTTAGGCATTTAATAAAACATTTTTAGTAGACAAAACAGAAACGATTTTATTGGATAATAACCAATAAATATATACAGACAGTGGATAATAACATATGTCGGTAGGTATATATAAAAAGGTGTGTAATTCTACATATATCAGTGGCGTGTCCAGGGGGGTGGCTTTGGGGGCTGAAGCCCCCCGCAGAGCCTAATTTTGACAAGTTTTGACACTAAGCCCCCCCGCACAAATCACCAAGCACCATTAAGCCCCCCGCAAGGAAAAATCCTGGCCTACATATATCATTTATATATGACGCAACATTTTACATCCTCTAAATTATTGTATAAAACTAGTATAAAATTAATAATATTAATTTTAGTTAAAGTAAAAATAAACATGCCAATGGCATGAATGGACAGAAGGCGTATATACTGCACGTTGCTGCATATGAAGTCACTTGCAATAACATAAATACAACTGCAGGTCATCCCATATCTTAACTGGCTTGCGCTCTGAGGCGGAACGGTGCAGTTTTCTATTGCAGGCTCACCAGTATTTCACCGCTAAAAATCCTACTTTTAAGAGGATTTTTAGCGGTGAAATCTTCACTGCCATTCCTCGGGCAAATGCCAGAGAAGGTCATTTTCTATTGCAGTTTTTTAATCCCCTTTCCGGTATTTAACCGGTTAATGCCTTCAATAGAAAAACGCTGAATGTCATAGATGTTGGAAGTAGTAGAAGTAGAACTCTCTGGCTTTGTACAGGAGGCGACGGATAATAATGCCCTATCTATACAGTTATACTGCATTCCTGTCACATAGGGCAGCTAATAGCTATCAATATTGAGACTGTCATATCACGCATCATCATGGTCATTACGACAACTTCCAAAGAATTGCATCGTAGTAACTGTACAATGACCATTGAAAACATAGTAAAGTATAACATTTGTTTTTAAACCCTAGTGTCTTTCGGGCATTCTATCTTAGCTATTTTCACATAAATTTTCACAAGTGAGGTGTTTTATAAATGAAAGAGCAAAGATGCATCAATATAATGTATTTTGGAAATGTTCAGAATCATCATCCTTTGACATACAACCGATCTAAAGACATGGTGCATTTCTTTTTTTGCAAGGTGTATGTATATGTCATTCACGACTTTCCACTTATTTGACAGAGCACGACTGATATAATAACTTGGCCTATATTTCTTCTCAGAAGGAAATTAAACACTTTTTAATCTGAAATAAGGTGTTCACTTTAACGTTTCACACCATACATAAATGAATCTAAATAATGTCCTAGTTATGGAGCATAATTGTATATCATTTATGCGATTGATTAAATGGCAAGGAGAGCAATATTATTGTCTTCAGTGAATTCAATGAATTTTAATGTAGTAAAGACACACATTAAAATAGTTTCTTCAAACAAAGTTTAACATATGTATATTTACAATTATTATAGAAATGAAATATTTAGCATCAACCTAGCCCTTGAATAACTGGGACATTGTGTATGTCCATGCACACTGCAACCAATAGGCTGCAACTAAGTCAGTAATGCTATGGTCACATAAGCTGAAGGAAGCTGCAACGCCGGTGTGACATCGGTATGACACCGGTGAATGCTTGCGATGCCCGGTCGGTGAACGGTTATGTGACCAACTGAAGACATTGTATACAAGCCCCAAGGTTTTAACTCAGAATTAAATTCTTGCGGCATGCGTCCGGCATTTCTACAGCTCACAGACACCGCCCGTTCTCTGCACGTTGGTGTACGGTCGATGTCCGTTGGATTCTACCCGGTATGACGCCGTAAGTACATCGTAACCTTGCCGTAAGGTTATGTAACCTACATTACGGTACATAAATGTCAGTGATAGATGTTTCAAAAGATGCATGCTTAGCAAGTTACCATGTACCAGGTGCACCAGTATGCAGCGTGGGGATTCTTTTTTGCACGGTCAATGATCAGGTGCGTAGCCAGGATTGTGTACCCCGGGGTGCGTAATAAACTCTATTCCAAAACGGGGACGGGTCCAGGGGCCGCTAGGGACACCTGCCTATATCAGACGGGTCGCCAAATGTTTTTTTCGTTATTTCCCCATTGTTTTTATTCCTTTTTTTTCTTTATCCCATTTTTGGTTGTTGTAGACCCCCGGGGTGCGCACGTCCATTCTGCGCCCCCCTGGCTACGCCAATGGTGATACAGGCTGGATATCAATGCTTTCCATGTTGCTGACAACTTGTTATTTTGATAACACAGGACACACCCAGATATATAAAAGATCCTTGAAATTAAGTCATTTTCCAGACTTCCAATTTTAATTAAAAGGTGAAAACAAGGAGAAGGTCAAAAAAACATAAATTTGAAGTGTCTATCCATGTCACAAGGAAGGGTTTTTTATTTAATAATTATGAAATTTCATATATTTTAATTAAGGGTGTGTTGCACTAAGGTCAGTGGAAGGCCACTACAATAACATAGCCATGGTGAACCTATTTCATAAGGTCAGGTGGAGTTTCCCAAATATATGGCAAATCCTTGGTCTCAAGTACGATGACCTTATGACCCCATATATCGCTCATTCCGAAAAATCGGGTGCCAATAGCATATTTTACGTTCTTTTGTCCACAAAAACCTTCCAGTGCCTTTATATCCTCCAATACTGCAATTTTTGGGTAGGGCTTGTCAAAATCTACTTGGTCATATATGGTTTGTCATACTTTTAATGCCATTATTACTCTGATTTATGCCTTCAAAGTAGCAAAAAACGTGAAAAATAGCTAAAAACTGACATCCACAAACTTCTTTGATTTTATCATTTCATCTGTTACAGCATTTTCTAAGCTTTAAAATGAAACCTTGTTGAAATTGATCAAGGCGATCAAATTTTACAACAGAAAATCTGCTGGAAATTCTAAATATTTTCTTTATTTTTTGCTGCCTATTTTCATCAGTTTCTCGAAAGTGTTCTGTCGCAAAGTCCCCTTTTTCGGGGTGAGCCATCACATATGTATTCTTCTTATGTAGGACATTTAAATCTCAAGTAAATTTGAAGCAGTCTGGCAAATAGACTGCACCAGATTCCCAGGACCATCTTTTTTCAAGGGTAGTCAATGAAATTGTTGAATACAAGTGGAACTTACGTTATGTGTCTAAAATGTGCATTGGGGAAACACATTAAAATATAGGACTTTCAGTTACCATAGTTATTGGGGAGCAATATTTGGAAAAAACAAAAACTCAGATCTGAAATTCAACAAAAAATAATCAGATTTTATAATTTGCAATATGACTACTTCATAAAGTTAAGGATTGTTGGAATTTGTCCTAAATGATTATCTTATTTAAGGGAAGTTGGAGTTTTACGATTTCTAAACAAATTTTATGATACCCTCCCTGAAAACTGATAAAGTAAAATTACAGAAAAAGGAAATATCACTTTTTTTAAGTTTCAACAAGCCTAGACAAAATGATACAATAAATCTATCGGACTATAAATTACACAATAGCTCACAAAAATTGTGTCTTAGCCACTCTTCGTAAGGCCCCAATATTTTCCCACCTTTCGATGGCATGTTTGAGACATGTTTTTTCCATGTCAGCTTGCTGTCGATTGCATGTTTCTCAGACTCACATGTTCTAATTCGAGACATCTCTATACATATCTCCTATTATTTATTCACAGAAATAAAGTGTGAAAGCAAAAAGGTAGTGTAATGTTTTAGATTATTCCATGAGATCAATCATGAACTAATTTTTACCTTCCTCGTTTTGATCTTATTTCTTGATAATTTTTCATCATTTCAGTAATATACTCTTTTTTCATCTTTTCAGATTCTAAAAGATTCACAATCCAAGATAAACAAGATGCAGCATGTTTTTACAATCCATACACCAGACATCTATCTCTGAACAAGCAAAACACGAATGGCTGTAACATCGTTTCTTACCTGGCCCGGCAAAGATTTCATTGACTACCCTAGCAACGGTGGTCCTGGGAATCTGGTACAGTATGTTTGCATGCCAAGTTTCCTTACAACTTCTTTAGTCTTCTGGGGATTTCATGTCCTACATACATTGTGTGTTTATGTATACCCTCCTTACATCAATTCAAGAAGTTCTTTAAAGAAAATTTAGTTAAACAGACGGAGAAGTAGAAAAGATATTTGATATGATTGAAGTTTCTTACCTGAAATGCTACAATCTATACATTCTGAGAAATTACACACTCCCGAAGCAGGATTTAACCAGTTCAAATATTTTTGAAAAATTTCCTTGAAAATTTGTATCAACTAAAAGCTAGCAATATTTGCACTTTTTCTCTCACTAAGTAGGTATAGAGAAGTCAATTTTTGTAATTGTTAGAATCTACAAAAGATGAAAGAATAGTTCCAAGAACACAAACAGGGTGCAAATATGAGAGGTTTAGGCCTGGGAATAGAAAAGTCAATACAATTTATAACATCGTTGGAAGTTGTTACTTTATATAAGATATTTCTCAAAGTCTCTTGGCAACTTTTAAAAACAAATACCAGTTTATGGTAGCCATATGTGTGTTCCAGTATCTCTTGTTCTCATGATGGGTAATCATAGAAAGACAAAAGTGTTGATATCAGCACAATCACCATTTTGGTCAGGTTTATAAAAAAGTTCCTCTTAAAATTGTCTTGGAAAATTGCCAGTTTCAAGTAATGTTTCATGTTTTCATAATCAGTCAACAACAAAAAATCATGAAAGGTGCCCATCACCTGTTTGAAATGATTCTAGCTACTACTACAGTTTATGGGCCTTGATGATATTCAAAGTCATTGCTACAATGCCTAACCATGATAGTGATGTGTTGCATCTCAATGTATCACTAATGCTATTATCATCTCATATTATATTGCCTGTCCAGTCTCCCGCATCCACCACTTCCTCTATACACTACCCGATCATTTTTACATAGCAATTTTGTGAATGAACCAGCAGGGAATATCCGACTTTGATTATGAGGGTTGTTTTAAAGCAAAATTGAAACAAAGTATATGGCAATTAATCATATTTTATACAACAGACATGACAGAGTTAATTTCTCTATCCAAGATCAGCCTTTTGCACAGTCAACAATTTACTGGGAGAACTCCAAAATAAAGGTCCGCCGCACCTGTAGTCTTTGCTATTATCTGCACGAGTCTTTGCTATTATCAGCACGGTCAAAATTATTCCTAAGTTGTGTGCAAAACGTCATCTGTGCACAACTGAGTAATATGCTCAATCGCACAGAAATGCCCATATTTATGGTATGTTCAAGATACATTACAGCCTATGGGACATGCGATTGGACCCTGTATAGAAAAAAGGGGGTCATTAAGTGTATAAATTGGAAAACTAGGGCACTGGGTGTAAAGGGAGGGAAAAACAGGGTCATCAGGGGTCAGCCTAGTGATAAAATGGGGCATTATTTGACTGGCAGTCGCTATCAACTAACATATGGGAGTGCCTCCCTTCACCGGGTTTATAGCAGTGAAGTAACTTTATATAACACCATATTTCTTTATAAAATTGACATCTTTGAAAGTTTTAAATCATTAAATATGTATAACATGCATCTTTCTACGAATATAAAACAAGTCCTCTTTTTGTGTGTTTGTTAGACAGACATGGGAACATTCAAGTAGCACTCTGAGTAAGTGCTACAATTAAAACATCCATTTTTAGAATTCCACAAAAACATTTCAGTTTCCTAGAAGTACAAAGATTATAGGAAACTTTTTTTATCCATGGCATCAAACTAGAGGGTAATCTCGTCATGTGAGTGCAAGAAAGTCGTATCTGCAATGGCTGCCCAATGTTATATTTATTTAATACCTTGTCGCAAGAATCTGAAAATCTCTCAAAATATCACTGTCTTATGTCAGTGATTCTTAAAATGGTTCTTCAGGTGACACCGTCACCTGAAGAACAGAACCACTGACCCAAGACTGGAGATTATACAGTGTGCAATCCAAATACATGACAAATGGCAGCTATTGCAGATACAACTTTCTTGCACTCACATGACGATCTGTAATTCTTGTGAAATTAAAACCTCACCTCTTTTCTATCTACATTTCTATATACTGAATAAATGGGGGAAAATTACAGTCTGATTGCTTCAACATTTTTTTTAAACATTTTTTTATTTTGATACCAAAATATTACTCTTTTTTTCTTTTCAAACCCATGTGAATTTCCAAAGCTGAGTTAATAAATGTTTTATTTTGATGATTGGTAACTATAATTTATCATACACAGTAACATATAATAAGCAGCTTTGAAATACACAGTTGTTCATAAAATCAATAGGGTTTGACAAATTCAGCTGAATTGTGAATCTTTTTAGTGGTCCTAAAAACCATTTATTTTTAAAAATCGGACCATGTTCCCGGAATAAAAATGATATTCATATTGATTGTTACATCAAAACGTGACTAAATTTTCAGCACGTACACCTTCTCAAACCTTTTTACTTTCATACAATAACATTGATAAGACAGTATCCTCCCTGAGGTATCATCATTGTAAACAACCTGTTGATTTTCAAGGAAAATGGTGCAGACACATTGTGCTACTTGGCACCAGCTGTTAGGCCAAGAAAAAAAAAGAACTTTGTCTCAGGTTCCCGTGCGCATAGAGTTAAAAATATGAATTTACCACATTTCTTTTTTTTTTTAGGTTTTCAGGAGATTTATTGCTTTTTTATTTTTTCTTACATCAAGAGATTAAAAAAAAGGGGGGGAATTCGGTTGTGAAGCGGTCGGGAAAAATAGTGACCTAAAAACATAATAAAAAAGATTTCCGCGTAGCGCATAGCCTTTTTGACTAAAAGAAAAATGTGTACCGCTTGGGGTTTTGGGCCTAAGGAACCTGAGACAAAGTTTTTTTTTTTTTTTTTTTTGGCCTTATTGAACATGAAATGGAGTGATTATTCTAGTTCTGCAGGACATGGAGTGGCATCACCATGGTATAAGGTTATTGTACTTTTTGTTGATATCATTTCCTACCTGGTAAACTAGGACAGTTTGTGGGCTTTTAAAATCAATAAATAAACTTAAGAGTGAATTGTTTTTTTAGGGTTGGTCAAAACCTGTTGTACGTGCAAATACACTCTGTCTGCATGCAAAAACGTATAGCCGAAATCGTGTGACACATACGTTTTAAGTACCAACACCGTAATTTTGGAGCACGCAGACACAATGTAGCAATTTTAGTGCATGAGGAACTTTCTCTGCATGCTGGCTACCTTTTGGCTACCGATTAAACATCAATATGGTCCGTACGTGCTTGGTACTGAGAATTTTCACACAACGTGCATTTTCCCACAGCCACTCCTGTGGACGACGCACTTAGCACGTGCGTGTATTGTACATGTAAGTATGTTTTCCTTATAAAAATGTGGTAGTCGCAAGGAGTTTGTACGATGCACGCACGCAATGTACGATACACACAACCACTCATGGTCAGGCGTGTCATGTGCAAAAAGAACCTACATCAAGCGATCAACGTGTGTCCTCCCTGCGTTTTAGAAAATACATAGAGAACGTGGCCTTTCAAAACGTACGAACAAAAAACACACAACGGGTTGTGACGACCGCTTTACAAAAAAGAAATCTTCCTATACATTTTTAACATGTACAATAAAACTAGAGATGGTATGTTTGATGACTCTAAACTTGAATATAATCCTGGAAATATTATTGAGATGCAGTTGAGCTCTTGCAAAATACTCATGATGGACGAAACACCTTTGGTCTGTTAAAGGCGGTGTCACACATCACAAAACATACGAATAACGTACTAATAACGTACACTGGATTTGTCATTGAAATACATGTAATATCGATTACCAAACATGTTCGTTATTAATACGTTATTTGTACGGTACGGTGATGTGTGACACCGCCTTTAGAAAGGACCTTTTTAAATAATTACCCAATTTTATATTATATAAAGACTCAAGGTAATTCAACTAGTTGCCTATGACTATTTGTTATTATTACCTTCATCTTGACAATTAATTAGTTATAGACTATTATACTTTGATGTCAAATAACACAACAATTCAATTATAGCACACCTTATTACAAAGTTATCAAATATAATCAGTGCTTGTATTGGAGATGGCAACTGAAT
>JXSR01S017058.1:85363-102775 GCA_000969725.1 Ophiothrix spiculata
ACTATTTTATGATATAATCTTTGTTACTTTTCCCCTAATCCTTCTATTCATACATCTTAATAAGCAATTATATGACCCCAGCACTTTCTTAATCCTTAATCACATCTTAATCCATTGTCTATAACCTTTAGTCAATAACCTAATTGACAGGCCATCAATAGGATGTTTCCGGTCTCACTATAGACATACCGTCATTACTCGACTGGATTTCATGAAGATAAGTAACTTTTCAATTTTGCTCTCAGGATTTATTTGTATGTTTTGCATTATATTATAGTTTCATGTAGATTATTTGCTGCATTTTCTTGTTTTGCTTGTTTTTGTTTTCCTGATGAAAAGGGATATATCCCCTTGAAACGTCGTGCCGGTCTATATGTATATCTGAATTTTCGGTGAGTCTTTATTTTGTTCCTGTGTTTACTTGTTGTATTTACTTAAGGCCTATTACACACTTTCTATTAGTTAGGCCTATATTTTGTGTTAATTTTTCATCACATCAAGTTGGCTTACTTTGTTTTTACCTCCAATTTTTTTTATTTTAAACTTTCTTAGTAATATGACTTTTATATTGAGTGAATAAGTGGTCACGCTTATATCATGAACTGGTGTTATTAAAATATTTTGAACAAAAGTTTAAAGCAGGCTTTTCAGCAAAGTAATTAAAACAACAACACAAACAACATGTTTCTCTAAAAAATATATCTGAAATTAAAAAAGAAGACCAAGTTTATAACATTAACAAGGTGTTCCTTTGAGAAAACCTTTCCCAATTATTCTCACAGAAATCAAACGGGATTATAAATCTCCTACGATGTCAATGTTTTATATATAAAGTGCAAGCTCCATATCACTAATTGAATGAGAACTACTTTGTAACACTGATTTTATTGGTCGATTTGGGCAATTTACAAAATCCATGATAATTTTAGATATAACATAGTTAAATGCATTACCCTGGGAATATTTCTATTAAACATAATTTGAAAACAACAAAATATCTTGAAAATATGAATAGGTTTCTCTCGAATTTACTGAATTTTTTTTCGTCGCATCCAGCGGAAAATAATTCTAGTGTATTTTCATTCGTGATATTATACACTTGAAAAGATATTTGTTTTACAATGTTTAAAAGTAGAGACACACTTTTCTAGTTAAGATGCAGAATTAAAAACGAGCAGCTGTTCTTAATTCACCGATGTAAAAACACCAAACACTGACTGATATTACACCCAATTGCTGAGGATCTTTTTTCTGACAATTCACCCTTTTAAGTACCCATAACCTCATGTTTTTAAATAACCATGCGTATGTGTGCCTTAAATTGTATATTAGATTATGCTCCATCAACAATATATTTCTTTCTTGGGGATACTTGCGTATCACATGTATCACTCTAGTCGGAGTACAAGAGTTTAACATACTAGACTCTCTTAAGTTTCATCTGAGAGGCATTTTTTCTGTGCGCATTCAACAACTTTAAGGGATTTGTTAAGAGCTGGCGAATTTGAAAAACAAGAGTTATAACAGTGTAACATTTGTTCAAAACTCTATTCACGTTCACTTTGTGATAAAAAACGAAATAATAAACAAGAGAGCGTTTAAATTCAAGATTACTTTATAGTACAAACCGAAAGGTGTCACGCGGTTAAATTATACATTATATTCCCACATCCTAAGTACGAATATTATTAGTGGACGCAGAAAGTTTTAAACACAAAACCCATTGAGTTTAAGCCTAGCCGAATAGAATAAGGTTAACTTGATTAGAAGTTTCTTAAACTTTGATACAAGAAGTCTTGAGGTTTAACAATTTTCTGTATAATATATGATTTATATATCTATAACTACTACAAAATATAGTCAGTCTATATGAAAAAAACCTGCCCTACTTCTGAAAAATCTTAAAATGACTTAGAATGCAAAATCGTACACAAGTGTTTTTATTTGCACTAATGTACATATAATTGATTCATGTTTCATTGTCTTTATATTCTCGATGCCCAATTAAATTAAGCATCGGATTCTTAGATTATTATATCTTGTCTTAAATATTTTACATATTCAATATAGGTTAGTTTCAGCCAGTTGAACTATTATTATTCCGACTTTCTCCGTGTAGTTCAATTACTTGGTTATGGGGGACACTCAGTCTCATTACACCAGCATGAGTACCATGATACATTTTTTGACGGGGTCTTTCATTTTATTGGCATAGTGATTGTAGCAGACGCAAGGCATTACCTTGAGATGTTCAGGGTGGACGAGGTTCAACGTGACATAATTTAGTTCGAGAAATATTTCAAATATTCATAAACTATAATATCTTTTCCGTCACTGGTAAAATTTGCTGGTCAAAGAAAGCTCGAATTGCGACGTTATTAATACTCTTGCAAAAAACACCGAATTCCACTTTGCCCACGGTTGGAATACAATTAATGTTCACTACAACCTTGAACAAATTTCTATGGACAAAGATCATTCGCAGTTTCTGGACCAAAACTCTGAGCCTTATCTTGGAATAAGATTCACAGCAATAGGAAAGAACTTGTCATATAAAACAGCGTAAAGCTCAATTCATACTCGGCCTCCAAACAAAATTTTTCCTACAAAACATTTGATCGTGACGTCACCAAATATTTGCCATCGAACTTTAACTATAAACGAGTAGCAAACATTTGGTCTAATGTATGTGGCAATTAAATAACGTGTGCAATCTAGCGTGAAATTTTATTTGGTCTCAACTCGGTGTTGAAGTTATTTTGTTAGGAGTCAATCGTCATTTTTACGTCACGACCAAAAGTTTGGTAGGAAAAATGTTGTTTGGAGGCCGACTATGAATTGAGCTTTACTCTAGTCGCAATTGATAATTGCTTCAGAATGCCAGACGACTCGCCCCAATTACAAAGACAATCGATCCATCATCACGCTTTACGATCGACCGTACACTAATTTAATCGATGAAATAAGCACTCAAGGAATATTGCCGAGTGAAGTGTTCCAGTGCAGTGCTATGCAATTTATACCACACAATTTTTTGGGGGCGACTTTGTAACTGGGGTGACTTTGTAAATGGGATGAGCTTGTATTTTGGGGGGCGGCTTTGACATTTTGGGCGACTTTGTAAATGGGGCGAGTCGTCTGGATTCCGATAATTGTATACTTACAGAGTTTCAAAATACAACGTGGACCCAATAAGCGTTATTTAAGTCCAAGGTCATGTAACTTAAAATTTGCATTACGAAGTTATTGACATTTGCAAAAAGAGTCAAATTAAAGTTTGTCCATGGTCAAGAAACTTTGCTCTACTTGCTTCGTGCTTCGGAGGGCACGTAAAGCCGTCGGTCCCATCTGAAGTGTTCCTGACACACTGTCGGATGTAAAAGAACGTCACGGGCTAGGCTACGGCCGTTCGAAATAAGAGTAGGGGAACCTTCCCCGGCAACCGTGACCGTATGTCAAAAATACGTCATCTACTCTAGGACCAGAGTGCATACTCACTATACCTTCAAAAGTATTTCATCTCTCTAGGACCAGAGAGCTCATCTAGATGCTGAAAAGGCTTTGATGAGAATAAGCGTAAAAGTAGAAGTAGAAGTAGAAGATTATATGGATTTTTATACACACAATGTAGGTCGGTTATAACATCTGCCTAAAAGCCTGATTGGCTTTGCGCTACTGGTTAGATTAAAGAATGTTGTTCTGGTTACGTGATCTTAGGATAAAGTCTGAGTTTGCATATACGGCAGCAATGTTTGCTGCAAATCTCCCTGTTCTTAACCCCGGCTATTTTCTTTATTTCTGTTGGCTATTTTGAAAATCGCGCAAAATAATTTCTTAAAATATAATTGTGATGAGTTGTGTAAGGAATTTTAATTGTCTCTAAAAATCGGCAAGGGTAGGAGTTTTGATTCTAATATGATGTGCAGTCACAAATATTACTATTGTCAAACCGTATACACATTTCTCTATTATAACATTTGATACTCAACTTTAAAACTGTTTTGACAACAATGCTCTGAAACAACATAGTATCAGCGTTATATTGACTCTGATTGTGTCTCTTCGTGTTTTCATAATACCTTGTGGCAGGATTTTTAATATAAAGACCCGACTCTCCGGATTCACCTGCCATTCTCAATCCACTCATCTGCATCCTTTTGCGTTCAAGGAAAGACTCATTTCAGCTGAACATTCGTTTTTCCTTGTCTGTGCTTTATGCTGAAGAGGTACTGTAGTAATAAGCTTATTTGTTAATAGCTTCAAGCAGTAATCCATACTTGTGTATTCATTAAATGCGCCTTCTCTAAAAGATGATTTCACATAAATCTAATGGATATTAGATTAAAAAATAGATAGTTGTACACTATACAATAGGTTACTCTTAGAAATAAGGACCTTTGAAATAGTAACTAAAATAACACTTATTATTGATTAAAAATAAGATATATATGAATGACCTCATATACTCTCTCAAATGTTTTATACGCCTTTACAAAGTTATGATGTAGTTGTTAAGTTTTATTTAACTAAGATGTAAGGCACAACGCAATGAAATATGAGGAAGCATTAAATTTGTATTAAATATATTTCTTACCTCATGAATTCCAACCCTGTCAGAAACATATGGTGATCTACTACACCTTCATTTCCCATCAAGGTCTGTTGATTCATGCATTTGGTAAATACACTAGAACAGTTAATTAATAGAAAACTTTTCCTTAAAATACAAAAACAAAATCGCACTTTTATTTTTAAACTTGATGCAAATTTACTATTTTAGGCCCCCCCCCCCCTAAAAAAACAAAAACCAAACAACTCTGTCTCAAGTTCCTTAGGCAAAAAACCCTAAGTGCTACGTGTGTGTTTTTTTTTTAGTCAAAAAAGGCTATGCGCACGCGGAAATCTTTTTTATTACGTTTTTAGGTCACTTATTTTCGAACATTTTTTTCTCTCGATGTAAGAAAAAAAATTATAAAAGCAAAAAATCTCCTAGAAACCTTTAAAAAAATGAGGTAAAATTCGAATTTTTAACCTAATGCGCGCAGGAAGCTGAGACAGAGTTTTTTTTTTTTTTTTTTTTGTAGAAATTGACCATCAGAATCAAAAATCCCCCCATGAAAACAAACAAACAAACAAACAAAACACCAGCCTGTTATTTTTATTATATATTTTCTGACAGTATTGTAAAATTAGGAATCATTTCCAAAGCTTAGAATCACCGGCCAAACTCAACACTATCAGCTTCATCCAACTGCTTTGAATGTTTTGCTGTAATTTGTGATGTTTATGCCATTTGTACAATATTTTTGGAATAATATACTGCTTTTTATATACGAGGGTTGTTCAATAAGTTTGTGGGCTGAGGTAGAAGGAGACAAGCTATGCTATTTCCATAAATATATTAGGCAATTCAATGTAAATGACGAATATTTTGAAAAAAATACAAGTATGTCTGTTTTTGTTTTAATTTTAGCCCTCGTCTTCCTGAGCCTTTTTTTGTTTGGTAACACGTCTTCCTGAGAGGGGGATTGTTACTACCCCCACTGTGAGTTTGAAATTGGGACCCCCAAGTAATATTGTTTGTACAATACAGGGTGGATCACGTTTTAGACAGTAATTGTACCACAATAAACTTGAATTTGTTAATACCTTTTAAACAATCCCAGAAAGTTTTATGCATTATTTGCATCATTAAGTCTTAAGCTATTTTTGTAACCGTCCTTTTAAATTGGCTTGTTCACGAACGCTTTTCTTGTTTTTTGTCCTCAAAGTGGTCCCCTTGATATGCACCGTATTTGGTTCCATACGTGTTGTACTGCAGGTTAAATTACGCATGTTTATCTGATAAAAGTGATTGATCATCAATTTTGAATTGAATGATGTACCTGAACATAGCTTCAGATATTTGAGCCCCAGTTTCTGCAACGTAATGGTGCAGTTCAGTTTACAGGTTCATACAAGAGGCCTCTGAACTCCAGCTCACGTAATTTTGATTGTTTGTATGTTTTTGTTGGTTTTGTGTTCTTCGGTAAATGTTTTCCAACAGAGTGGTTGGACTTAGTCACTAGGAAAATGCCTTGAAAACGCTTTCAATTCAAACAGGGAACGCCCGTAACACAACATGCAGTGCAATACGTTCAGGTTAGAGTACTTAAATTGATTACACATCAATGTTGTGTAATCCATTGAAGGGATAAAGTCAGAAGGAGAGAGAAGCAATCGTGGACATGCCACTTTGAAGCAATATTTTAATAATGGGCTGTATCTTAAAAACCAATGATCTAAACTTGACAAAAATTGCAGGAAAGGTTCAAAGCCTACCCAACATAACGCCTTTGCCAACTGAAGGTGATAGAGGTACAATTGCTAAGTAAAAAATGACTTTGAACTTATGTTTTGAGTTCTTTGAACCAACCTGTAGTATAGGGTAGTGTCTCCTATTTCCATTGATACCAAGATCATGAAAATCGCTTGAGGCGTTACGTAATTATGACGTAACAAAGTATTTCCGGATCGAAAACAAATCGCCTTTCGGCCAAAATTGCCACTTTTTCAAAAATCGTCAAAAGTTCTACATGCTAATAAATATAAAGGAATCGACAATTCTAACATGTCGTGTAAGTTTCAAGTCCATTATATTGCAGATATTTGTCAATATTAAATTAATAGAGATTTATTTTTGCGAGGTGGCAAAACCTCCCCCACCTTCGAACTAAGGTACCCCGATTTGTTTCATCAAAATGACGGGAAAGGATGTCAAAACAATTACCTAAATGCAGCTTCGGGTAGCTTTATTTTGCGTTTTGGTACAGTTAGCGATCATTCGTTAGGGTGGAGGGTGGTAACGAAGACGAGAGATAAGGCTGTGATTGATAACAACAACTCAAAATCTGCCAATTTTGTACGCATTTTGGGGAAAAAAGTACCTGAGAATTCATAAACACTTTATGTGTTTCCTTAACTTCAGATTTACTAATGTCAGGATGTTTACTGGTTATTGAAAACATAAAATTGACATTTTGAAAGGGTTAATTTTTGAATTATTGACACCCCTGGCCCACTGTGCAATGGGGTAATATATATAATTATATACTGTATTAATAAAATTGAAGTGTGTTGATACCCTATGACATCATTTCAAATAGTTTCAACCATCTTAGCAAAAACACGTTAATAGTTCATTTGAAAATATTATTTACTGGTTATGAAAAACTATTTACGGATTTTCAGCGTAATTTATTTAGCCGTGTTAATTTCACGCAAGACTTAAGCGCGCAACAAACTTACACACGCAAGCCAATACGCGCAACAAACTTAGACACGCAAGCCAATACGCGCATTAACCTATTGCTTGCATTCATGGTTATAGCATTTTGTTAGTGCATTTTTTAAAATAAGATTAGTTAAATTAGGTCATTGGCAAGTAAATTTACATTGTTTACAAAATTATTAATACAGTATATGAAACAAAAACTGACATTTTTCAGATCATTGGATTAAAACTATGGTCCTTCAGTGACTAAAAGTTAGCTATTTTACAAATTTTAGACACTTCAGGTCTATAGTTTTAACCAGAGATCTTCAAGTCAGAATATATTTGTATATTATATAGGCTAATGTTTGATAATCGTTATTTTACTGTGATTGATATTAACAGTCTCGTCCTACGAGCAGTGGGTTACAGTTTGATGCCCTGTAGGGACATTTTTAATAGCTTTAAATGAAGATTTCCCAAAAACTCAATTAGTTTTATAAGATTGATCTGCTTTCAATAGTATACTACTTCTAGGGAACCTTTTGCAATCATTCTAACAGAAATCAAGCGATATGATATTTCCCATAGGATATCAATATTTTAAGTAAAAGCTCCATTTCACTAATGCGATTGTATTGATTTTAAAACAAATGGGTCATTTGATGGTAACTTCTTTGTTACAGTGGCTTTTTTGTCGATCAGGAAAAGTTAGAAAATATATTACAGGCTCATCCCAGTAGAAACGGAACCTTTTTTATTTCAAGCAAAAAAACAGCTTTTTTATTTGACCACATAAGCATTTTTTTCAGTCATACATTTGTTACTTGGTACGTAAGAAGTATTTTCCAATCAGAAATTGTACAGTTAGCCTATCCGTACATGAATGAGCACATGTTTTGTTTCAAAAATGTCACAAACGTTACCAAAAAGTTACACCAAAATATCACAAACGTTACCAAACGTTACAACACAAAACAATGCATTAAAATTATTCCTGGCGATATAATGTTGTGTAATTTTTATGAAATATTTGTAAATATGTTTTCCATAATCGGTGTACGGCGCAATAAAAAAATCGTTGACACTTCAGAGAAATTGAACTTTGAAGTCATTCGGAGCAAAAAACCATTTCCGTGCACGGTCACAAACGTTACCGAACGTTACAGGGACATTACTCAGGATTTTGGCAACTGATTTAATTTTCAAACATCTACATGTCTTGACCCCACATGTGAGCACCATTATCAACAACAAACTCGTTGATATAATGTTTGTGCTAGGTTCTGTGGCCATTTAAAAGTGAAATTTCTCAATTTTTCGGTCACAAACGTTACTTTGGAATGAGCCTACAGATTTGGTCTTTCTACTTCTTCCGTTGGGGTGCTAAAGAGAAAATAATTTTAGTAAAAGTCATAATATTTTGATTTGAAATGATTGTTGATTAGAATCTTCTTTTTTGTTTGTTTGCATTTCGATATTCTTATATAACAAATACATTTGAAACATGATGTTGTAAAATGTTGTAGGCGCAACGTCTACAATTGAAGACTGTAGAATAAGAAGTACTTAAGTCACATTTTGACGAAATTGAGTTATTGGTTGTTTTGAGGTAACTGAAGGACAGAAATTATTTTGACAAATTTTAAAGTCATTTTTTGCATGGTAAGCGGTCGTCACGCTCGAGTGAGTTCAGGGTCAAATTTCAAAAATGCTCTAAATATGTCGAGTTGCATATCAAATTAATCGTTTCGTCGTGTAGATTACAAATATATATACTTTTATATATCTAGACGGTTTGGTTAAGTAGATATAAGCTGAAATTCACTCAAGCGTGAAATGGGGTCAAATTTTCAAGAAGGTCCGATTTAAACGATTGACATGTCAAATTGTTTGTACATTACAAATATATATACTTTTAACATATTTGGATTACTCAATTTAAGATAAATGGGATTATTTTATAAACGACCATGATTGTAGAGGTAAAAGTACCTAAGTGCAAAACAGAGATTATTGTTTTCTTTCCAAACTTTTAGAAAGATGTGTTATGGCTCAATTGCACGATTATTTGACTACGCATAATCTTTACACATGCACTCAATCAGCTTATCGTGCTGGTCACTCTACAGAGACTGCATTACTCAAAGTTCTGAATGATGTTCTTCAAGCTATTGATCAACACCAAGAGGCAGTGCTTGTCCTCTTGGACTTAAGCGCTGCTTTCGATACTATCGACCACAAAATTCTGCTTCACAGACTAAAACATCGCTATGGAATAACTGGCACCGCTCTTAATTGGTTCTCGTCGTACCTTCATGACCGTTCACAGTCTGTTGTAATTGATGACATTGAATCAGAGCCTCATAAGATCGTCTGGGGCGTTCCTCAAGGATCTGTATGTGGTGCACCTTTATTTACACTGTATACTGCTCCAATAAGTGATATTATTTCGCGTCATAAGTTGCAACATGTAGAATATGCTGATGACACCCAAGTGTATGCTATCTTCAACCCCTCTGAACGAGACTCTGTGATCGGACGTTTGGAAGGTTGTATCCGTGATATTAAAGCTTGGGCTTTGAACAACAAACTCCAACTCAATGACAATAAGACTGAGATATTACATTTCCATTCTCGCTTTGTTGACTGTGAACAACTTCCACCTCTAAAGATCGGTGATACAAATATCAATCCAAGCCCTGAAGCCCGCAATCTCGGTGTCACTTTGGATAGCCATCTCTTGCTAAAGACTCATATAAGCAACGTTTGTCGCAGTGGCTGGGCTTTTATCTATAAGCTTGGCAAAATTAGAAAATACCTCGACAATGCTACTACTGAGCGTCTAGTACACGCCTTCATTACTTCACGCCTTGACTGCTGTAATTCTCTCCTTGTGGGCCTTCCTGTCAATGACCTTCAAAAGCTCCAAAGACTACAGAACGCGTCAGCCCGTCTTGTCACGCTGACTAAACGCAGAGATCACATCACTCCAGTGTTACGTGATCTCCATTGGCTGCCTATATCAAAGCGCATTGAATATACGATCCTCCTTCTGGTGTTTAAGTCTTTCGACGATCACTCTCCTGCATATCTTGCTAATTTGCTCAGCCGCTATGAACCTCTGGAACAATCTGCCTGCAATAATCAGGAACGCTGCTCCAATAATGACTACTAGTCAGTTCAAGCGTACTCTCAAGACTCTGCTTTTTGAAGACTATTTTCAGTGACTGCATGAGATATTACCTATATAACTTTCCAAATTTTTCTCCTATGAATGTGATTCTGTTTGTAACAATTGTATGTATAAAAATTGTATATTTCTTAGGTTTCGTGTACAAGTATGTACAGCGCTCAGCGGCTTCTTTGTTATGAGCGCTCAAAAATCTCACTTTATTATTATTATTATTATTATTATTGATTGCATAAAATCAATAATAGCTACAGTCTTCTAAATCACCATTAATGATACACTTGACTATACAAATACATGTACCTTATATGTATCCAATACTCCTTTGCATTTTAAAGTTATAGAAAAGTCAGAACTTTAAACGCTCATATCTCAGAGCTAGTATTATGTGACTTAAGTACTTCTTATTCTACACGCTTCAATTATTGTCAAAGAAGTATTCGTGTCTTTCCGTATTACCTCATTGTAGGTTAAAAATCGGTATTTTTTTCTTCTTTTTCATAAACACTTAATAATTGCCAATATAAAAAAAAATACGACTTGCTTTCTTTTTTTTAGAGTATATACAAAACGTAAACGTCCTGAACTGCACATTGAAAATATCTTAAGTGAGACTACTGTTAAACATTATCAGTATTATCAATTGATAAAAGTTTTATAAAAGAATATTACTGGTTGAATTAGTGTTAAAACAGTGAATCTAAACACTGAGTTCATAAATAGTACCATTTGATGTCAAAATAAGGTCGGTTCAAGCCTCAGAGAAGTTGTTGTGATATATTTCTTGAGAAGTGTTCAGGATTATTTTCCCTGTCAAAATTAAATACCCATTTGGGATTTATATATATTAGTAATGAGGAAATGTAGTCAGTATGTCCAACAAGATAACCTGTCCTAATTCTGAAAAAAACATTTGAAATAAGAGTTCCCAATTATATCCATGCAAATGTTTTATTTGCGCTAATGTACGAATAAATGATTCATTTTATTATGTTCCTCATTTTCTAACCACATTCAAATGCATAATTGAATTATTATTAATCTTTGTAAAGTAATTTGTTGGTTTTAAACATTAGGTTATTCTTAATGTTATTTTACGTATTGCAATCTGTGTTGGTGTCCGGCTGGATGATAGTTATTTTTCCTCGATTAATTTGACCGCAAACAGTATGACGGGGAGGCAAGTCCCATGGTAGCAAATGTTTGACCTTTTTTCTCTCTCATGTCTTAAGCACATTAACAATGAAAAATAAAACCACATGTTACAATAAAGAAAATCCAGGGAAGGCGGAACTTCAACTGATAAATATTTGACATCATAACCACACTGTGTTTTGTGTTCCTTCTACTATCTCAAGCAATATCATTGAATAAGGACAAATGAAGCCAATATGAACGTGGAGCACTATAAATTTGTACGAATAAAGTCTCGCTTATTGGGGTTTGCAAGGCTTGTGATAAAACAACCACACTTTCAGTGCGTCAATTTCATTTTTACAGAAGGGGGTGGCACCCCCCTTACATTTAGGTAACGATGTAGTAGAAAATATCTCAGGTGGACGAGGGTTAATCACGTAACTATAAATGATTTAAGGGTCAATTACTCAAAGCAGAAAGTTTGACACATACAGATGACCTGAATGGAAATAACTGAACCAGTAAATACTATTGTGCATACGCCGCGGAAGTACTGACGGCATTTTTTGTACAAAATGAGCCAAACACGTGCTATTTGGTTCCAAACAAATGATCATGTCCCGAGTGTTTCCAAAGATTACATGTACTCAGCACAACGGAAACAATGAGTACCCACCCTCCCGGGATTTTTAAAAACAACCCGTAAAGGATGTTTTTTTTGTAGAGCCAAAATATACCCTTTTCTCCCTTTTCACGACATAAATGTTCTCCCGAAATCAATAATCATCTGAAATCGGGATCATAAAAACAATTAAAGGTTTGCTAATTCAGTAGTCTTTACCGGAAGTGAAGTAAAATGTAAAATAAGGTGGGAGAACAACAATTTCAAATTATTACTTATCGCAAGAGATTAATGTAGAACGTATCATAGCCGCAGAGCAAGAGCAAACATATGTATATGATTAATTAGAGAAATCATACTACCGATTTGATTTTGCAGGTGCTATTTGTCCAGCGCTTTCCACGCCAAAAATGAGCTAAACTAAAGTAAAATCAGAAGAACCGAATTCTATGCCAAGCACGTATAAAATGTTGACTTTTGTGTCTCTTGAAGATCCAGCGGTTGAGTCTGTAATGAAACGTATTCTTTTCTTCAAACAGAAAACTTGGTCATGTATTTTAGTTACATTTTTCTACTTTTTGGGGGTGCATTCGTATTCAGTCAAATGAAAACTGTCTTAGTCAATGTATTTGATCGTTTTCATCAATGGCATTATCCACGATATGCAACTGAAGTGGTTTGCAAAGACTGGTCTAATTTTAGTCCCGGATTACAAGCACTATTATCTTTTTATCGATTACATACAACATTAAATTTTAGCAAAAAGCAATTCAGTTAATTTCCTTGGGGAGTCTAATGATAACAATTTCAACATCACTAATGTGATAATATAGATTGAAACAAATGAGCCGTATGTATCATTAATGTTTTGTTACAGAGCTTTATTGGTTGATTGTAACAAGTAAGGTGAGGTATAGACAACATTTAAGAAGAGGATTTATTTCGCCTTGCTTTTCGGTTTGATAACAAATCGCACTCATAAGAGAAAATGCTTTTCGTGACAAGTAATTTAATAGTAGGAACTACCTTTCATGCGCTAATGAAGCACTAGTGGAAGACATGTTTTTTACTTTACTTTTTGAAGTGAGGGGAGTAGTAATACTCACTAACTGAGTATCATCCTTTCATTTTATTTTCGTGACTTAAACAAATCCACCGGTAACAATAAACTGTGAAGTCTAAGTACTGTATCATTGTTGTAACTGTGTTCTGCACTTTGTCGTTTTACATTGAAAACTCCAAACTTCACCAATTGAAATGCATTTGCAGCGAAAATATTCTTATCTGACCAATTTTAGATTCTTGCGCTCATATTTCCATTACAATTTCTGTCCATTACATTTTTCCGAAGGATACTTATCAAAATGCTATTTCGTATCTAGGCTGACGCAATATGATGATAAGACTGATAAGCCATGGGAATATATCATTTATTTCCTTCTTTTACTCAGTTTTAAAAATAGCCCTTCAATTTCAATTTACCTGATTTATCTAATCTATATCAGAAGTGTGATCCGGATTTCATAAAAGGGCGAGATATTTAATTTGAGATATTGAACTATTTTTTTGAAGGATTATTTTTTTTTTTCATTTTTCTATATGTAAAAATATGTTACTGTTGAAATCAGCAGCATCTCAACGGATATTCTGCAATTTCCTTCGTCTAACAACATTCAGAAACTGTTTCGTAAAGCAGAGATCACAGGGCATCATTTTTATATCGCAATATAGTGTAATTACAATGACTTTGCATTCTCGTTAATAGAAAAAAAAATAGAAATGAGTTTTGAAACAAATACTTTTGTATTTATATTATATTTTATATCAACAAACAACTGAAATCAATTGATATAAAACTTAAAAGAGTTAGGGCTACATGACATTGACTGTTAAAAAATGAGAATCAGACTGATCTTTAATCATGAACGGCTACATTTGCGCGGTATAGGCATGCATTACGAAGCAAGGGAATAACTGCTCACCTAACTGGACAACCTTGAGATGGTAAACTGAAATCTGACCCCCTTAAAACATCCTTCCGGTATGAACTTTACGTTGAAAGTCTAGTCAAAAATAAAGCATGTAATAAGAACCAAAATACAGGGGGAAAAAATTGAAAATCGATGAACCGTTTCAAAATGGCGGCCCAAAAACATTTTTTGTGTCCCGTCAAATATTTTCCCGCCAAAATTTAAAAAAACCGTGTTCCCGAAGGGATTTTCGCATGAACTTTTGCTCAAATTTGCACACTGCAAGTACAATTACATTGCAAAAAAGAAAAGAATAGAAAAAAAAAACATTCGATTTTATGGGCAAAACAAATTTGAGCAGCGCCCTCGAAAATTACTTTATGCTTAATATGCTAATTAGCACAAAAACGACTGGGTCGATTTGATTTTTTATTATTTTTTTGCCACTCAGGGACCCGTTGCGTTAAGTTTGACAATTACATGGAGCGGCGATGTAAATTGTTTTCGCGTTTTTGCGCTACGCGTGAAATCCTGTGGTAGGGCCCCTAGAAACCTTCCTTGGTCACTTAAAGTGTTAATGGAGCGCTCATTTTGCTAGTAAATATACCAATGGACCTATTAAACGGATAAAAAGGAATGTAAATTTGTATATAAAAGTGGTTTAAAGAACACAAACGGGTCGTATTGGTAGGTTATAGCTTGGTCACAATAATCGTACGTACAGCTTACGAGCAGTGTTTACTCCATCTAATAGGACCACGCGACGCCCTCGCTGCTCGCTTTACTCACTGCTCATGGTCCTATTAAACGGACTAAACACTGCTCGTAAGCTGTTCGTACGATTATTGTGACCAAGCTCTCAGATTATGGTCACATTACGTCGTATGAACAGCTACAAGCCGTGTTTAGTCTGCCTAGAAGGACCATGTGACGCCCTCGATGTTCTTGAAAAACTGCCAATCTTGACACATAATATAATTGCCTATCTGACACATATTTTTGCCTATCTAACTTTATAAAATTGCAGGAGTGATGTTTGGTGGTTACGTAATACATATTATTGCATGTCAACATAGCCATGATATTTGCTTTGTATTATGAAGTTTTTACCGATTTTTACCCAAGAAATGATCGATAAAATCAATAAACTAACGAAACCAGAAGTTTTTCTTGTTTTTTCAAAAAAAATAAAATATCAAACAGGCAATTATTTTATTAGGTTGACGATATGGTCTTCCAAAATCAATAATCATATGAAATCGGGATCATTAAAACAATAATAAGAACATTAGTCATCATTTTCATCGATGGTTAGTTAAAAGTTTGCTACCGTGAAGTGTGAAGTAAAATGTAAAATAAAGTGGAAGAATAAAAATTTCAAATTATTATTTATCTTTAGAGATCAATGTAATAGTATCATAGCTGCAGAGCAAGAACAAACATATATAATTAATTAATAAGAAATCTAGTACCTTTTTGATTTTGCAAGACAGTGATATTTGTCAAACGTTTTCCACGCCAAAAATAAAATAAAATAAAATAAAATCAGATTAACCAAATTACGAGCACGTAACAAAATGTTGACTTTTGTATTTCATGAAGATCCAGCGGTTAAGTCGGTAATGAAACGTATTCTATTCTTCAAACATAAAACTCGGTCATGTATTTTTTATTTAAATCTTTCTACTTTTTTTTTGGATGCATTCCTATTCAATCAAATGAAAGCAGTCTTAGTTATAGTAATTTTTTTACATCTCCGGACGTCCAAGTCATCGATTTGAACGTACCATTGTACAGGAGTGGAGATAAATTTTAAACCCAATAATCATTTCAGCCATCTAGAAAATGTGGCTTGTTTGGAATAATATTCAAACGTCGGTTTTTTTTATTTAATGCAAATAAGTTTTGACTGAGGAAAAAAAAGAGGTCAACTGGATGATTTTATGTTGCAAATTGCCTTTTACTATTATACTTAATAATTTACGAAGACCCATGTGATTTATCAACATGATCAATAGGCCTAAAAATCGATCATCGATCTGTACAAGTTTTGTAGACATCGATCATGTCATCATTTTCAATTACATTGGTCACGATTTTGAATGATTTTCCCAATAACGCCTACAGACATGATAAAAGTCACATTGACATGCATAAATTACGTGATGATCGTCAGAGAGTAACATGATTTTTTGGTCTAAATCATAGATCAATGGTGCAAATCATGAAATTGTATTCCCATTATACAAGTTTTTAGAATGTGTACCCAACCGTTGTAATGAATTGATGATTTACCTAACATAGCATGTGTGATAACATTGTCTAAAAAGAGCCAATAATTGTTGTAAACCAATAGCTGCCCTTTTTAATAAAAACATTAAAATGAATTTGCTTTAAATCCAACAGTAGTAAATATAAATTTTGAAACAAAAGGCAGCTAATTGATTTTTTCTACATTTTCTATTTTCATTCAAGGATGTGCCCCTCAAATCAAACCTTGTTACCTTTTCTCCAGCGAACTTAGTCCGGAGATGTGTGGAATCGTCTATAATTTATTTGATAGTTTTCATTAATGGCATTATCCACGATATGCAACTGAAGTGCTTTGCAAAGATCGGTCTAATTTTAGTCCCAGATTACAAGAACTTTTATCTTTTTATCGATTACATACATCTTTAAGTTTGATCTTTTCAATTTTAGAAAAAGGCAATTAAGTTAATTTCCTTGGGGAGTCTAATGATAACAACATCACTAATGTGATAATATAGATTGAAACAAATGAGCCGTATGTATCATTAGTGTTATGTTACAGAGCTTTATTGGTTGATTGTAACGAGTAAGGTGAGGTATAGACAATATCATGGAAGATTAAGGGAGAAGCTTTATTTTGCCTTGCTTTTCGGTTTGATAACAAATCGCACTCATAGTAGAAAATGAGTTTCGTGACAAGGAATTTAGTAGTAGGAACTAAAACCCTTCATGCGGTAATGATACACTAGTGAAACATTGTTTTTTACTTTTTGAAGTGAGGGGAGTAGTAACATTCCAATAAAGTCAAATCGTTCTATTGCTTACAAATGCACACACACTAAGTATCATCCTTTCATTAGATACTTCATTTACCCATTACTTGGCAGGAGACCGTTGATTTTTCACACCGCTGAATAACAAATACATTGACGCATATTTCATATTCAAGCAGGCATGACTTTAAGTGGGCTTGATAGTTTTGTTTTGA
>JXSR01S017059.1:20387-30826 GCA_000969725.1 Ophiothrix spiculata
TGATAATCAATGAGTTCGAACAGTACGGATATAATAGATATACTGCTGGATGTAATTGCAGTCGCTAAAGTTGATATTGGAAGTGATTATCAATTAGTTCGAACAGCGAGGATAGAATAGATGTAACTGCAGTCCCTAAAGTTGATATTGGAAGTGATTATCAATGAGTTCGAACAGTAAGGATTGAAGAGATATACTGCTTGATGTAATTGCAGTCCCTAAAGTTGATATTGGGAGTGATTATCAATGAGTTCGAACAGTAAGGATAGAAGAGATATACTGCTTGATGTAATTGCAGTCCCTAAGTTGATATTGGAAGTGATTACGAATGAGTTCGAACAACAGTGAGGATTGAAGAGACATACTGATTGATGTAACTGCAGTGCCTAAGTTGATATTGGAAGTGATTATGAATGAGTTCGAACAGTGAGGATGGAATAGACATACTGCTTGATGTAACTGCAGTGCCTAAAGTTGATATTAGAAGTGATTATCAATGAGTTCAAACAGTGAGGATTGAAGAGATATACTGCTTGATGTAATTGCAGTCCCTGAAGTTGATATTTGAAGTGATTATCAATGAGTTCGAACAGTGAGGATTGAATAGATATACTCCTTGATGTAACTGCAGTGCCTAAGTTGGTATTGGAAGTGATTATGAATGAGTTCGAACAGTGAGGATAAAATAGACATACTGCTTGATGATGTAATTGCAGTCCCTAAAGTTGATATTAGAAGTGATTATCAATGAGTTCGAACAGAGAGGATTGAAGAGATATACTGCTTAATGTAATTGCAGTCCCTATGTTGATATTGGAAGTGATTACGAATGAGTTGGAACAGTAAGGATAGAAGAGATACACTGCTTGAAGTAATTGCAGTCCCTAAGTTGACATTGGAAGTGATTACGAATGAGTTCGAACAGTGAGGAGAGAATAGATACACTGCTTGATGTAATTGCAGTCCCTAAGTTGATATTGGAAGTGATTACGAATGAGTTCGAACAGTGAGGAGAGAATAGATATACTGCTTGATGTAATTGCAGTCCCTGAAGTTGATATTGGAAGTGATGATGAATGAGTTCGAACTGTAAGATTTATCCCTATATACTTCATAGCTCATTTGATTACCATTTCTCAATAGTCGCTGGTTAACGTTTCTTGGCTTTTACAAAAACGAGGACGCATTATGAATAATCCCGGGGGGGGGGGGGGGGGCACCCCCATATATTGGCACGCGTCATGCTCCTGTCGAATGACCCCCTTTTTTTTGCTCCGCTCTCACCCAATGACCCCCTATTATTTTGAAAGTCAGCCATTTTTATGGTGACTCTCCACCATTGCCCTGATTTTTCGAGAATCTACACCGAATGACCCCCGTTTTTTCGCTTAATTTTTCGATTTTTCGATCAGCGATTTCGCAAATGTCAAAATTAGGCTTATTTTATTCAAAAACTGACACCGAATGACCCTGTTTTTCGCTTTTGCCAACAAATCGCTCGAAATGACCCCATTTTTTACCCTCTACACCGAATGACCCCCCTATTTTTCGATGTATTTCTCACCTATTGCCCCTACATTTCGAAAGCTGGTAGGAGCAGGTACGTCACTCTCATATTTGAGTGCCCCCCCCCCGGGGAATAATCCTACTCAAATAAATCCTGACATCGCCCTTGATGTGTATTACGCTTAAAGCAATACTATAAAGTGTTAAAAATGAAGCGCCCCCTGTCACCCATGACTTTTGATTTTTTTAGCTTATTGGTTTTGTTTTTGGAAGGTATAAATACCTTCCAAATAATTTGGCTTAAGGCTACAGTCCCTAAATAGGTGCCATTTTTGCCAACTGCATCTTTACTGCAACTTTTTACCTACTTACACATATCAGAATAATACAATTTTTGGCGTACATATGTAATAGTCTCTAGTTTATACATGAGTCTTTATTAGTATTTCATGTCCATTATCAAGGTCAAAATTACTTAAATAAACTACTTCGAAAAATGTACACCTTTTTCGCCGAAACCTTAAAATTTTACGATGTTCGAACGATTCGCCTGTTTTCAAATTTTGACAGATTGTAGGCTTGATACTTTTTATTGAATTACAAATAATATTTTATAAATGTGTTGTGTTGATTTTGAATGATAATGTAACAAACCCGCGTTGTTTTGCCCGAAAAACCGGGCGTGAATTATGACTCTGAGTTCGCCCTGTTTGAGCTGTGAATAGCCTGATTTTAGTATCTACATTATCTACATTTTGTCTGATATACACATTCTCATAATTTACTTACAAATTGAGCATTCCAATGAGGCAAAAATTGCAATTTTAATGTAAACAAAAGAAAAATACGGCATTCTAATGTTTATGTTTTAGATTTTAGTTCACCATCTCAACGCTGCCTTGATAGCTCAGCGGTAGATCTCTCGCTTCGTAATGCATGACTAATCCAGCCATAATCCATGGTTCGATGTCCCCGCAAAGGCAGTGGAAACTATTTATCTTTTCATGATTGAAAAATAGTTAGGATTCACATTTTCCCGAGCATGTGAATTCCTCGTACCCCTAAATAGGTTTACTTTTTCTGTTATGCCCATTTGTTGAATTAAATTTGGGATCCCAAATTTAATTCCATATGTTTTAGTATAAGAAAGCATACATGTCCTTTTCATCAATTTTTTGGTGGCAAATCAATTTTTTGATAAAATACACATGAAAACGCTTTTAGATAGTCACATTCCTTCATTTTATGCTGTTCTTACTATAAACCATTTTTGATCAAAATCTTATAGTATTGCTTTAATTGGGTACAAGCTGTGCAGCATTCTTCAAAATGCGTCCTCGTCTTTTGTTCATCCTTCATGTAAGATATCATGAAATTAGTCTAGCATGAAATGTGTTATTAAAACATGTGTTGATTATTTAGCGAAGAGTCTTTTGAGCAGTCTATCTCATGAATATTCGTTTTTGTTCACATACTACGCTATGATTGGGGCCATGTTTTGAGCTTGGTGTCATCTCTGTTACTCTGTGGTGTAGCATGCAGTGGGCGATAACTGCAATATGGCTTTCCAATAATGCATCAATCAAACAAATTTGTAGGCCTTACAATCATATAACACGCAAATGAGTGGAATTTGACAACAAACTATATTTTATCAAACATTTTATTATGAAACACTGCCCATTAAAGGAGCACCAGTTCAATAAACAATACTATGACATAATACTACTTGTTATACAATAATAAAAGATACACTCTAAAATTTGGATAAGTGCACATCACGTTTTGCTTCCAAACATGATTGTAACACCACCACCAACCAGTCCAATTTGCTGAGCAGATGTTTTATTTTACATTCTTCATTAATCAACAGCCAAACAGAAGGACCATGCATAATATCCGAATTTTAGAGTATTCGTTTTAGCATTTTTTTAACAAGAAACATATTACGCAGCCATTAAAATCTAAAAAAGTGCATATATATTGTGCCTTTGAGGCAGTTTGTGATTAGGTGGTACAAAGCATGTTGTAAGCTTGGTTTTTGAGTCTCTGGTGTTAGATAAGAAGCCTATTCCTATAATTGGCATATTTTTGTTGTTGTGAGGCAAATCAAGGTAAATAATTATTGCCAAACATGAAATTCTACTAAGTAAACTGTCCTTCCAAACATCTCAACACATCAATTTAGAATCAATAATACAGTGATCTGGAAAGACTATTCCTGATAATCCCTTTAAAATAAAATATTGTCAACATGTTCAAAACTGCTGCATTTGATGCAGTCAAATCAATAGTTATCCAATACAAAATATGTCATTTATAGAAAGAGACATGTTATTTATAGAAAAAGTCTACTATGAATAGCTTTGTCGGGGCCCGACAATAATTACAACATAATAGCCTATGGGAATTTTTACAATTCTGTAAAGCTTGTAACTTGAGAACGAATGGTCGGAATCAAGTATATTTTCAGGATACGTTTAAGTTGCACTCTTCTTTTTACTTAGCTAGAAATGAAGTGAAGTTTTCATCACATCAGAATCATGAATTGCACCTTTAACTTGTCCAATGCTTCCATGCTTTTATGAAACAAAGGAAATGCTCTTATTTACTAACCTACAAATAATCCAAGATTTGTGGTCATCTTATGCCAGTTGCATTGTGTCACAAGATTTATTTCAAGAGAACCTCTCAATTAAAACAAACAAATGCGCTCATGATGTTTCCAAGTTAAGTTCCATGAACACATATATGTAAATTAAGTAGGTCAAGTCAAACTTTAATCACAACCATTAATATTTCATTATAATGATATATGATGGCCGGTTCTCAGGCAAAAATATCTTTGATTAATTGAAAAAAAAAAATTTGATGACACACAAGTCATAAATAGGCCCTCAAATTTGTATTTAATTGACACACTTTGTTGACAAAATATCTGTGAAACCTTGCAACTGATGCTTGTGTAAATTTGCTACACCATATCCCATCATTTATTTGTATTCCCAGGGTTCTAGGTGATAGGGCTAATTAAACATGTCCAATGTCAACCAAAACAGGAAAGAAATTAAGCAGAATTCGACCATCTGACATGACCTCCTTTTCTCCACAAATCTTATCACCACTTCAAAGGTTTGGTGACCTTACTGGTCATTTACAGACATATACCTTATCCTTATTTTATTGAAGGATTGTCCACTACATATTACAATTTGGTTTGAATTGGTTTAGTTACATTGATGTTTCAAACAAAACAATGTCTGAAAACAACCCATATCCAAGAAAAATACACAATACATTATATTCAATGCCAGGATTTAATGTAACAAACACAATTATCTGGTAGTTTGCATATCAATTTTCACCATATATCCAAGGACACACAATTTGGTAAAATGGCTAAACCGTTGAATGGTATTCTAAGAAAAATATGACCTTTTTCTTATAAAAATTTCCAATTTGAACAAGGGGGAGGGATTTGGTGTGATAGATTAAGTAACTCCTCAGTGACCCGTTTGTGTAAATGCAATAATAACAGTATCAATAGCACACCTTAATGTATGTGTTATGTGTTGGTCATTTTGATCAGGCTTGGGAGCTATAAACATGATGAAGTGTGAACAAGATGATATGGTACAGTCTACAGATCGGATTACATATGACACTTCCAAACTGAATTATTTCATCTCCAGTTGACACCCATGTCAGTTTGCCTCACAGGTACGGAGCCCTCTGTGTTCTATAAACAACTACAAACAATTCCTTACCCAGTGAGGGCTTCATCAAAATTTACAGTAGACAATGTAGCCATCTTTTAAAGCTATTTAGCATTTTGAACAACTACTGTATACAATTATATACATATTTCTCTCTTAGTATAATATAATATGACATCTAAACTTTGAAAGTCTGAAAAAGATAAATACATAGTTTAACATTTCAAAATGTTTCAAAATAAGTTTTAAAATGTTTTTGTCCTACAGTATAGTAAATCTGGTTAGATATTTTGGCAAGTTTGATACTGTACAATTTGTACTCTTGTCATCTTGAGAGACTATCTACATATAACCCTGGTTTTTATAACACAATGAAACAGGAATTTACATGATTGTCCAAATTTGTGTCAGAAACCCTGTCTTAGCACTTTGCGAATCAATATTGATTTGTTTTAAAAAAAACTTTTGAACCCCTGCATTTTTATATTGGAGTCACTGTATTTTGGAAAGGATGCAAAAGCAGTACATTAACAAAATGTATCTTGATTTATTTTCAATCAACAACATTTATTTTAGATAAACATCAAAGCATTACAAAAACAATGTTTTTTTTTTGTTCGTAATATTGTTTATAGCAGGTTTATATGATGTTTAAACATAAGAAAAGAATATCTTCCATTTTGTTACAATGCAGCTCATTTCGTAACATACTGCTACAGTTTTGTTCAATTACTACCAAAGCACCTTTGACCTCTCATGTTGTGATTTACAAATTGAGCCCCAAAGAATTATCTTTGATAGCAGCAGTTGTAGTTTACAGTGATTTTGTATGCTGAAAACTTACAGAAAACATACAAAATCCTCACATTGTCACATGAATGCAAAAAAGTTGTATCCGCAATGGCTGAGTGAACTTGTATTTATGTAACATCACTAGAGTTTGGCAAATGCCTTAAAATTATCTCCCATATATCAGCGGCTTTTGAAATGGTTCTTCAGGTGGGCGACGTTGTCACCTAAAGAGCAATTCAAGAGCCACTGGGGCACCTGACACTGGTGTTTGATGCAAATTTGGCAGCCATTGTACATACAACATTCTTGCATTCACATCACGATATATTGTTGACAAAACTAGCCTGTCAAATATAGTGGAACTTCTTCAGCACAAAAGATACACACAAAAATTCCTTTGAAGATATTTTTTTATCCTACACCCTGCAGTACTTGTAAAGTCGGAGTATACATAATACCAAACTCTACAAATATACCTATATCCATGTTAAATGAACAGTTTGATGCTGGATGAGGAATAACGTATTAAATCATGAAAAATTCGATATCCTCAAAATATAATATAGATACAGAAGAAAAAATATTACTGGTTAGGTGGTAATATATTAGTGCCTATACCTTTGGGGAAATAAATCTCTCCTGAGGTACTGGCTATGTGACTATCATAAAATGAAAATGCATTTAGTCTACTAGCCATAACTGGTGGAGAGACAGCTTACAGTTCAGTTCAGTCTCTCCGAATGGAGAGAATTTATTATCCTATATCTCCTATGTTCATGTATCCATTACGCAGAATTGTTTTTTGTTTTATTGCATCATACTGTACCTCTTGGCTTTTGGGATAAGGTTGTAGGGAAAACATAGTAATAAACTGGAAGTAGCATGTGAGTGATTTATGAATGAATATTTTTAATTAGTTAATTAGGTATAAAATACTTACAACTCTGGGTGTAATTAATCAATGAATATTTATGAGGTGGCTACATCTTTTGTACAAGTGTGACACAAAAGTGTGATAAAACATATTTTTCTCTAGGGAGTCCATGAATGCTAATGGTATTTCTTAATAATAAATTACAAAATGTGACTATGTACCCTGTAAGCACTAAGTGCTTCAATTATTGTCAATTTGTGGAAGAGGTTCTACTTTAGCAACATTAACTTGAAAAGCAGATAAAACCATCAGAAAAAGAGACAGTAATAGTTCAAAAAAAGGCATTGTTTTAAATATTTGTATCTATTTGCCTACTACGACTGGAATCTCTACACAGACAAGATCTTCGTCCTTGGAGTTATGCATGAGTGAATTTGTTTGTAGCTGTTTGGCTTTGCTCTTCAAACTCTCAGTGGTTTGTATTTTCCACTTCACAACTAACGAAAGCTGATGAAAAACAAAATAAATATATGGGTCAATATTAGGTGAAAAGATAAAATTGCAAATAAATAAAGGTGACTGCATAGTGCACTACACATCTCTTAGTTTGTCCCATCATGTATTAACATCCTTGCCTACATCAGAGCCAGGGTTGTCACCAAGCCGGGCGGTGCCGGGTGGAGCTACACTAACAATCTCCATCCGGCACTCTGGGTCATTTTGATCTTCTCCACCAAGCACAAATTTCATGCTATCAGTGGAAAAAATCCTCATGATTTCTCTTTCATTTCACCACTTAGTCAAAAAATGCATTTAAGTGTACTGAACAGGGAATTACGTTGACATGCATTTAAAGCCATGATATCCACAACCCAAGCCATAATGAAGGGAGGCCACTTGTGCATCACTCAGATTAAAAGCCACTATCTCCCATTCCCATGAAAAAAACCCTCTACATAATCATTTTGTGTGTTTCTACCTCAGCACAAAATTTCCTGTCTATGTCGGTTAGGGGGAGCGGGTTGGCGCAGCGGGAGTTCACTCGCCTTGCACCAATGAGGTCCTGGGTTCGAGTCCGGCACCCGGCGCTTTATGTTCATTTGGTTTCAGTTCATGCTCGCTTCCGCAGGATTTTCTCCGGGTACTCCGGTCTTCCTCCTGCATTCAAAACTGAATTTAAAAAACATCTTGGAGCCCTGTTGAAGATAAGCTTTGTTTAGCTTACTTGGTACCAAGTACCAAGTTGGGTTTCCTTGGCGAAAGCCTAAGAGTAACAAGGTGATTAGTGAGATTTAGTTTGGATGAATTAAAACTTGAAAAAGGATGGATTGACAATGCAAGCAACCACTGTAGCAGAGCTCATACTTAAAGGCAGAGTAAATGAAAACACAGTGGAAGGAACCTAAATGTGAAAATAGACATAAATGGGAACATGTGGTTAACTATTCCACAACAACAGAATCGTCTATTGTTAATTGAACTCCTGCGAATTTGATAAGAAAGATGCATTGAACTGTTGTACCAATTTGTGAATAACAGAAATTGTAATCCAGCTCATGTTAGCCTATCATCATGAATAAGCTTAATCATAATTCTCATACATTTGTATACTACATTGTGATGGATTTGTGATCATTTGATTAACAAAGGTAATACCTTCCAGCCAATGACAACCAATTGTGGTGACAATTTCAAATCCACTTCATCAGTATAAGGTCAGTACTACAAATTGATATGATACTTTGTCAACAACCTTTTCACGTCTGGTTTTTGAGATTAGGCTGAAAAAAAGAAACAAGACTGTTTCCTGTGGCAGGTCTTAAAATTGAAATGCTGAATGTGTTTTTTATATTTTTGTTTTTAAATTCTTGAAAAAGCAATGCACATCCAGCTACCCTTAAACTATTTAGTTCCACAACAATGATGTTAATTCCATAATATCAACCATCAAAATTGATGGTGAGTTTATTTTCGCCAGCTGATTGCTCAATGCATCACTTTTCCCAATCCAAACGTTGAATATTGACAAAAATTAGTGTAGTTCAGAAGTCAAAGGCGATCTGAATTGCAGTTTGTTTGTTTTCACAGAGCTAGTCCGATGATACCAGTAAGCTTTTTCTTTGTTTTGTCATTTTTGTCAATATTTCTATTTTTTATACCAATAAATGAGAAAAAACTATGTGGGATTTAAGACCGTTAAAAAGGAATGCATGCGGCGGCCACAGGAAACACACTTGTTTCTTTTTTGGCCTTTGTCAATTGTCGATAATGAAAATGCTCCTTGACAATAACTTTAAATAACTATGACACTACCAACAGCTTAAAAGAAGCAATCTGCACCATGGGGTGTATGCTTGTATATTCTCACAGGCCTAGAACTTTGGAGGTGTAACATAAATTGCGACAGGGCTTATTAACCCATATCTATGAATAAGTTCTAGTGACTTTACGTGTCCGGTTAGTGGTCATACTTACTGATGGATATTCAGATGAAATAGGCAGGGAGTAGGCATATGTGTAAGATTTGCCAGCAACCAATGGGCACTTGAGGCCACAGTCCTTGCAAGCGTTATCATTGTCTAATGCAAAAGGCACAGCGACTCCTGCAACTTCACCATAGACTTTAGCGGTCGCTGTGGATACAGCGGGTGCTGTGGATGTAAAGAGAATGTAAAAGACATATTGAATGGGCCATTTACAAGTAGAATTGACAAAGATTTTAAACATACGCATGTTCTTACCAACAACAAGTAACTTTGACTTAGGGTCATTTCATTACTTGCTACTCATACAACTTCCTATACAAATGATCCCACAGGAAACAATGCATGATGGGAAGCATGTCTGTCTATAAAGGTGGTTTCAGAGCAAGGTTAGCACCAGGTCCAAAATCTTGGGAGTCGCTAAAAACTTAAAAGCATGTATACAATACAACAAAACTCAAAATTTGATGAGTCCGGGATGCATTTTGGTGAGTCCGGGACTCAGAAATGCAGCCTAGCTCTAAGCTTGTTTCAGAGTAGCTGTCCTTGCGGCAGATGACATTGCGGCACACGACCAAGCTATTGTAATTTTGAGTTGTCATAATGCAGCATGACACATTTGCATATTGCCACAACGGTCTGTCGCAAGAAAAGTTGAATTTATTCGAACTCAAAATAATGTGTCATTGTAACCATCACGACATGGTAATCGATATATCGACTTGTCGTGCTTGCAGCAAAATTTTTGTAATGCGACAAGGTTGAGTGTGCGCACTTTAAATTTTTGATGTCACCTGTTTGTACGAACACCACGAGAGACAGCTTAAGGGTAATGACAACTGCTCATTTTAAAAAATATTTTATGCTCTGTAACTCGGCATACGTAAGAAGTATACATTCCTAGCTGTGGATTTACATTTTGAAGATAATGGTTAGGTCAGTTTTGGATTGAAATGTATGATTTTGGCCCACTGTATTGTTACATGCCCCTGAATATGTAATTTATTATTACCATAAGTCAAACATAATATTTAATGGCCATTAAAGAGAGTGGCACACGACCTTTGT
>JXSR01S017060.1:12814-35528 GCA_000969725.1 Ophiothrix spiculata
CCCTCTTTCTTTCTTTTCTCTCTTTCTTTCGCCCCTCCCTCCCTTTTTTCTTTCTTTCTTTTTCTTCTTCTCTCTTTTTCTTTCTTTTTTTCTCTTTTTTCTCTTTTCCCTTTTTGCGCCCCTTTGCTGACCCCGGGGGGCACGTGCCGGTAAGGGCCCCCAAGATACGCGCCTGCAATCCAGGCTCCAAGGTATTTGAAGTCATGGACTATTTCCAACTTACTTCCATCCGGAGTTTCATTGTACACCATTGCTTTGGTTTTCTTAGCATTCATGCCCAGACCGACTCTCTTAGTAGAGGCTTCCAACAGGTGCAGTAACTCTTCAGCATCTTTAAGACTGTCAGCTAGAAGAGCTATTATATCGTCTGCAAAGTACAAGTCTGTGATGGTTTTAGGTCCAATTCTCCTGCTACCGTATACTTTAACATTATTTTCGAAGGTGAAGGCGGACTTTTCATGATCTCGGGGACCAAAATTCTATTTATTGCGATTCCAAAGAGACGATAGTGATGCTAATAAGACTTTTACAAAACTTGGGTTTCCCACTTAATGAAAATGATATTATTACTTAAATTGGAATCACCAGTCTTTGGTCTTCGTTTTAGTAACATCCATCATCGCATTTGCTAAAATGAAGACCGAAGACCGGGAACCACAATATAGGTAAGAAATCTCTGGTCTTGTTCATGAAAATTTCTTTTAGGACTGCCAATTTAAGCCCTGATAAAATGGATTTTTCTAAAATCAACAAGTAATTACCATTGATCATATTTACGCCTGCACTGATAGATAATATTATGTCAGCAACTTGCAGATGCCATATTTTCCACAGGCAAACAGGTACTGTTTATTACCTTCCATGTGATCGTAGTATGTATTAATTTGAAATAATGCAAATTCACATTTTTATTTGAATGCCCGAAGCATTCAAGCGAAGCATTCAAGTGGTTCTTTGGAGTCGTTTTACCCGCGGTGTTTGGTATGTTTTCATCAATAAACCGGGCGAGCATACATATTCAAACTCAACATTTTGAAAAACATCAAAAGTCAACAACGGGATATGGAACAGTGCTTAGTCGTTTTGAGTAGATTTGTGAGACATTAGTATGAAAATACATGTAGGTTATCATATGTATAACTGATGTTGCATCGTACAAAACGCGTTTGACGGTACGAATCCTAAATTTACAACAAGAGTTGTCCTTTTTATTAATTAGCGCCCTCGCTTCTTTTCTCTTTTAACATAACACAGAATTCTGAAAAAACCCATCAAAAATCGGGAACAGAAAATAATATAATTCTTTGTAAAATACACGTTTGATTAAAATTGTTTAACTGATGTTCTATTGCACTCAAAAACGTTTGACGGCAGTCTGATTCTTGGTCTCAGTACATTGAGTCGTCTATCTAATCCAATGTAAAATCTTGACATCACATCAACATAATTATCAAAATACACATCACTTTCGCCGAATTCGGTAATTTGAATTTTTTAATGTCAACGAGGCTTTTAAAATGAATATTATTAACACCCTTGGTGCTGATAAAACAATAATGGTTTTCGTAGAATAGAGAACGACCTTTCCGTTAAATTTGTATTAGGTATTTAATTGGAGTCACTTGAATAACTGCTCTTTAATCAAAGGTGTTTGGTTAGAGTTGGATGCAATGGAATGTTTTCAAAAGCTTTATTCAAGTTAATGGGAACACGTAGGAGACGTTTTAAGAAAAAAACACAACCTTTCAAGTTTGCTTTATGCTTTATAATCCAACAGATAATTGAACCTATCCTATAAAATGTAAATTTAATTCTTTTTTATGGAATATGTTCTCGTCTATCTAATTCAATTCGTAATGCACGAACAAATTATAACTACATTAAATGGCATTACGCCTAATTGAGTTTTAATCAAATACCCCTGTGTAAAACCGTCGTTCTCATCTCAAATTTGTATTGTAAGAATATCTGACATAACCCGACAATACTAGGATCAAAACATGTCTGCTAATTAATTTTGCGAAACTTTATCCGTGAGTCACAAGATACGACTTATAAATCATTTTCTAATTAAGATTCATGTAGGGCAGGGCAATTAATTGCATATTTCATAGACCTTCAGGCAGATTAGAAGCTATCGCGATTTTCTTTGGTACACTTCGTTATACCAAAAATCATATTGAAGCTTAATTTAACGTATCTAGTGAAAAGGGAAGTGTGTTGGCTTCTTGTTACTTAGTTTTTTCTTCTTTTCGTAAAGTAGTGATTTTTTATGTGTAGTTTCTTTAAAATCTTATGTCTGTTAATTTTCTTCATTTATCTAAAAACTTTTAGCACTCCACTCAGGAACAGAAATTGTAAATATTTCGCTAATGTCGCTTCTTTGCTTACAGAGTAGAGTAACATCAACATAATGTTTTCAAACAGTTACCATTTGATCTCCATTTTTGTGATAAGTTTGAAACTTCATAACTGACCTTGTGATTTCTTGTAAAAAGTTTCTGAAATTACTGAACATGTTGAATATATATAACTCCCTGAATTTAATTTACATACAAAAGGCTTTAAAATGTTTTTATTGATTCTAGTTCTTACTACTTTGAGTTAGGGAAGAGGCTTTACCTTTTGATACTTTTGAGTTTGACAAGTGCAAATATTTCATCTTTCTGTGCATTAAAAACAGCAACCAATGATCACTGAATAAAGTGGGTCTTTAATAACAGCAATGCGTTTGTGTTTAGAATCACATCTTGCCTGAGGCTATTATACTTGATGTCCTCATAACGATCACGATTAATGCATTTTCTGCTCCTCTAGTTACAATCAGGATTGTTTATTGGAAATGTCTCCTACCGATGTACAATTGAAGAAAAAATATGAAACACAAATTTACTGTATGTTAGTCGATTTTTGGTTAATCATTTTTTTCTTATAAAGAGTATTACAAAGTACAAAATAAAATTAACTGAATTTTTGAATATGAACAATATTTCAAGATATTTATCAGATGAATTATATTTCTGATAATAGAAGGCTCCCTTTGTGATAAAAACAATCGAGGCCTCATCCTTAAACCGAACGGACCAAAATTTCGCCGGCCTTACAATTCTCTTTTATTTATAGCAAATTTGATTCATATCAATCAATATCCCAAACAATATGGGAAAGCTTTACTGCAGACCTTTTTTTCGCTGATTCTAATGCACCAGCATCTGTATTAGAATATCTGACTAAATGCTTCTACCAAGTAAGATTAATTCTAAGTAAAGATTCCATTCCAGAAAATGCCCTCACCGAGAATCAAACCTTTTATTTCATATTTTAATTTGTATACCCGGTGGCACGAATCATTCAAGTGGTTCCTTGGAGTCGTTTTGCCTGTGGTGTTTGTTATGTTTTTCGTCACTAAATTTGGGGAGCACACATATTTCAAACTCAACATGGTGGAAAAACATCAAAAGTCAACACCAGGATATGGAACAGTGCTTCGTTGTTTTGGGTAGATTGTAAAGCAACTACTATGATGGTAAAATTGTTTAATTGATGTTGCATGCTGGACAAAAATCAGCAACAGAATATTGAACTATGTTAAATCGTTTTAGTTTGATTTGAAAAGCATTTGACAATTTAGTAGAAAGCAGGCCTGGTTAAAATTTGTTTAATTGATGTTACATTGCACACAAAACGTTTGACGGCAAAAATCTTGATACCACATCAGCATCATCATTATTTAAAATATATATAACTTATGCCGAATGCGGTATGTATTGGTACGATAACAGTATCATTTAATGACAATGGTTTTTTTAGTTCACTTCTTAATGAATGTCATTAATACGTTTGCTGCTGATAAAACAATAATGGCTGTCTTGGACGACCATTCCTATATGCATTATACACTTACATTTAATTGGAGTAGCTTGATTAACTGTCATTCAATCAAAAGTGTTCTTAGAGTTGATTGCAATGAAAAGTTTTCAAAAGCTCTACTAAGTTAGGAAAATGTAGGAGACGTTTTAAGAAAAAAGTTGTTCCAAGTTTGCTTTATGCTCTATGTATTTTTATAGTCCAAAATATAACTTAACTTATCCTATAACATGTAAAACTGATTCTTGATCTTGGAACATTTCCCGTCTATCTAATTCAATTCGTAATGCATTGGGTTTAAATCAAATACATTTGTGTAAAACCGTCATTCTTATCTTTATATTCCATCAAAATCTCGAAATTGTATTTTAAAATTATCTGACATTACTAGCATCAAAATATATCTGCTTATTTATTTTGGGAAACTTTACCTGTGACTCACAAGATACGACTTATCAATCATTTTTAATGTAATTCATGTAGCGCAAGTAAAAGTTAAAGTAATGATTTCTATATGTAGGTTCCTGGGAATATTATATCTGTTCAATTTTCTGAAACTTTTAGCACACCATTATTAAGAATATTGTAGTGAAAATATGTCGCCTTTTCTTATGGAATAGAAAAAATATGGATTGTGTTTCCTAACAGTAACCATTTTGAACTTCATTTTATATGCATATACTCAAGAGGGCTAGATTATTGTTGTATTTTTTTACGAACTACTCAACGTTAGGTCAACGTATCTTTGAATCTACGCCAATTTGATTTACATAAAAGTCAAAATGTGAATTCCTTAAATTCTAGTTCTTACTTTATTGAGTTTCGGAAGAGTGTTTGAACGTCATTGAGTTTGACAAGTGCAAGTATTTCATGTCTGAATAACAACAAAGTGTTTGTGTTTAGTAAGACATCTTGCCTGAGGCTGTACTTGATGGCCTCATAACGATTACGATTAATGAATTTTCTGCTCCTCTAGTTACAATCAGAATTGACTATTGGAAATTCCTCTTTACCAAAGTATAATTGAAGAAAAACGCTTATAATCGTAATTGTCGGCGACACGTAAATTTTGCGGAAACCCAAATTTACGGTCTTTTTTTCGAATCCCTTTTTCCCCTTCTTCTCATAAAGAGTACTACCAGGGGTCATTTTCTATCAAAAACGGTTAAACCGAAGTTCTACATACATGAACAAAATGTTCTGGCTTTTATTAGAGGAATTTCATTTCTGACAATAGACGGCTCCGTTTATGATAAAACAAATTCAAGGCCTTATCCTAAAACCGTACGGAACAAAATTTTACCGACCTTGTCATTTGCTTCAAATTATAGCAATTTGAATACAATTATCAAACTTTAAAATAATTTGGTTCGGCCTACTTTTGTTAATTAAAAAGCTGGACTCTTTCTCGTTGTAAAAAGCAGTTTTCCAGTATATATCGCGCAGAATGTTATAAGTTACGTTTTCGCCATTTTGTAGAGTAAAATAGTTTTGGCCGAAATTTTGTTTTAGATCTTGATTTTCATAACAAGTTGACTTGAGTCTTTGCTTTTGCTTAAAATTTACGTAATTTAATACATTTTCCAACCATGTCTTTTTTATCTAAATATCTAAATATGTATGTTTACGCACGAAATAAGAAACAATAATTTAGTAAATTCTCAACGAGTGTTCCATTTCAGCTGCGTATACTGTTCGTTCTATGACTAAGAGTGTTCCATTTCAGCTGCGTATACTGTTCGTTCTATGACTAATTAATTTGAAATGCTTAAAAGTGATTAAAGAATAGATTAAAATTATGGTTTACCAATTCATGTCCTTTACATGGCAATGGAAATTTTAAAAGTATGTATATGATTATTGAAAGTACCAAAGTAGAACAAACATTATGGGAAAGCTTCACTGCGGACCTTTCTATGGGATTCTGACACACTAACATCTATATAAGAACATCTGCCTAATGCCAAGTCAGATTATCCGGGGTCAATGCAAAGATTTCAATATTCCATTCCGAAAAATGCCTTGGAATCGAACTCGGTCCAAATGCGTGTAAGGCGAGATCGCTAACTATTACACTATACGGCGCTCAACTTTAATGTCTTCTATTATTTCAAATAACATATATGTATAACTTAATGAAATCATAAAGAGGTAGATATTTCATGTTATTTAGCCTACATTTATTTTATGAGCGTTGGAAAATGTTTGTCACCACTGCTAATTTGGGCCGTCTTTTAAACGACTTTTTCTTAAAACAACAGCAAACTGAGCCATCAACGCCTGCACTTATAAAAAGTGAAGTCAGCAATTTGCAGATGCCATCTTTTCCCCAGACAAACAGAGATTGTTTATTTCATTTCATGTGATCGGATCCGTATTGATTTGAAATAATTCAAATTCATATTTTTATTTCTATACTTGATGGCGAAGCATTCAAGTGGTTCTTCTGAGTCGTTTTACCCGCGGTGTTAGTCATATTTTTCGTCATTAAACCGGAGGAGCACACATATTCAAACTCAACATGGTGGAAAAATATCAAAAGTCAACACCAGGATATGGAACAGTGCTTGGTCGTTTTGGGTAGATTTTAAAGCATTTTACAACTTTGTAAAGTAGGTTATGATGGTAAAATTGTTTAATTGATGTTGCATGCTGGACACAAATCAGCATCAGAATGTTGAACTTTGTTTAGTCGTTTTGGTTTGATTTGAAAAGGATTTGACAATTTAGTAGAAAACGGGCCTGTTTAAAATTTGTTTAACTGATGTTGCATTGCACACAAAAACGTATGACGGCAATCTGATTCTTGGTCTGGGAACAACTAGTCGTCTGTCTAATCAATGCAAAAGCTTGACAATATGGTTTCTTAGTTCCTAATGAGTATCATTAACACCTTTGCTGCTGAAAAAACAATAATGGCTGTCTTGAACGACCTTTACATTATACACATACATTTAATTGGAATAACTTGATTACCTGTCATTTCATCAAAAGTGTTCATAGAGCTGATTGCAATGAAAGGTTTTCAAAAGCTATATTAGAGTTAATAGGAATATGTAGGAGACGTTTTAAGGGAAAAAACCGAACAAATTCTTTCCTTTATGCTTTACATGTATGTATTTCTATAATTCATCAAAGATAACTGAACTTTTCCTATAAAATGTAAAACTGATTCTTTATCTTTGAACATATTCTCGTCTACACTCTAAAAAAGTTGGGTAAAAAAGGGAACATGGTTGGCAGGGTTGGGTTAAATTTTGCACAATATTGGTTTATTTTGTACACAATCTAGGGTAAATGGTGCACATTTTACCATACATCGTGTCAAATTTTACCCAACATTGTGTCAAATTTTACCCTTTTTTTACCCAACTTTTTTTTAGAGTGTATCTAATCCAATTCGTAATGCACGAACGCAGTATCATGATAATGACTACATGTAATGGCGTTACGCCTGATTGAGTTTTAATCAAGTTAATACCCTTGCGTAAAACCGTCGTTTTTATCTCCAAATTGTATTGTAAGATTATCTGACAATACTAGCATCAAAGCATATCGGCTTATTTATTTTGGGAAACTTTATCTGTGACTCACAAGATACGACTTATCAATCATTTTCTAAATAGAATTCATGCAGCGCAAAGCAATAGCATATTTCACGCTGAGTAGAATCAATTAGCTTTTTTAGTACACTTTGTTATACTAAAATATCACATTGAAGCTTAAAGGTTATATGCAAAGGTTGGGCATATTTGACACCAACGTCTAGAATTCAGCTGTATCAAACAAATTGAACACAAAAGTAACAAATTTTCACCAAAGCAACAGCAATATAAGATAAAATAACTATTACTCAATGACCATCTCACAAAAACTGATGATCCAGGCAACACCCAAAAATGACAAGCATAAGGGTTACCCAAGAATTATGCAGTGTTGCCAGTCGCAATGCAAACCTATGGTTTTCTGATGTTATATATTGAAATATTTTTTGACTTTTGACTAGAAACAGTGTTTAATTTGAAAATAGTTTTTTTAAGTTTACTTTTAATATCATTTGAGATTCACACATTATTGTAAAGCATCATTTGGAATATAATTAACTTAATACCAGTCAATAACAGGTAAGTGAAAATTTCAACACACAAAAATACTGCTTTAACTCTATACACTTCTATGCATTGCACAGAAGTTTGTGCAAAGGTCAGTAACACTTATATATGACATCCTTCAGTGGACTCAAAGTGGTATAGATTTGTGTTGTGTATTCTTAAAATGCTTTTATTTTTGTTGGGAAGCAAAACAATGCAGGAATTGTTGTGTATTCGTCCTTTATTAGTGTTAATTGATTGATTACTGCTCAGTGTTCACCTTCTTTGCATATAACCTTTAATTTTACGTAACTAGGGAAAATACAAAAAGTCTTTTTGTTAAATACTAGTAGTTTATTCCTCCGATCCGTAAAGTAATGATTTCTATATGTAGTTTCCTTGAAATGTTATATCTGTTCAATTTTCTGAAATTTTTTGTACACCACTCAGGAATAGATATTATAAATAGTGTAGTGAAAGTATGTCACCTTTTCTTATGGAATGGAGAAACCTCCGAATTATGTTTCCTAACAGTAACCATTTGATCATTATTTTATGTGCATATATTTCAAGTGGGCTAGTGCATTTTTGTAAATGTTTTTACGAAATTACTCAGCGGATAATTAATTTTAGACTCCCCAAAATTGGTTTAAACAAAATTCCTTCAAAAATGTAAATTTTTAAAATTCCTTTTCCTTACGATCTCAATTAATGAACTTTCTGCTCCTCTAGTTACAAACAGAATTGTCTTTTGAAAATTTCCCCTACCGATTCACTGTAAGTTGGAAGACGATTTTTTACAATCCCCCACCCCTTTTTTTTTTTTGAAAAGCTACATTAATTCTTCCCATAAAGAGCTCTATTGAAGAAGCATTTACTATTATAAAGTACAAAATACAATGAAACTGAAGTTTTGTAGGCCTATATGAACAAAACCTCCAGATGTTTGCCGACGGCTTCCCTGAGGCATTTCATCTCGCAGGTTGTGATCATTACATAAGTAATCTTTAATAAAAAAATATATACATGAACATAATGGTGGAACCCTCAAATCCAAATGAAAACGCGATTGCAAAATTGTATATATAATATTTTGATAACAGCTTATCGAAATATGAAATAAAGCCGCAACTCTCAGATGTGTTAGGTTACACAAATATAAATACAAGCTAAATGACGTTAAAAACGGATTGCTTGAGTAAAAATAAATAATTTTCTTAGAATAATCGATGATGGGATTTTCCCAGTTTGGAATAATATTGTTAAAGGTTGTCAAATGAACAATTTACAAAAAATAAATGAAAACAAACTAATAAATTACAGGTCATGTGATATTCAAGCTCTCTAAAAAGTGAGAATAATATCTTTTTTGCTGACATGGTGAGATGCTGGCATTTACTATTTTAGTCTAGCAGACATTACATATATAGAATATCTTGCAAGAGAACGTAAAATCAAATAGAAACAGATACTTGCCCAAACTTAATGCCTTTGCACTTGGTCAAATTCACGTTCATAATATTGGCAAAACAGCACCTAACATGGTGTATAATTATGCAAAACAAAACAATTTTAAGGCGTATGTTTGCTACACAATTATGTAAATGATAAGAAAAAATTAGCTCGTATACGGAGCAGTGTTTCCTTAACCATTTTATGTGGAGGGTTGATGTTGCAACCCTCAAATCCAAATGAAAACGCGATGCTAAAATGTTCTCGATTATATTTTGATTCCTGTACAGTCTATTCACTGAGTATTAAATGAACGATAATGTGATTGGATATACTTTTAAAAACAACTGGAAACATTGTTTGAATTTATACCTAGTTTTCCAGATGTTCATAGACATTAGTCTTTTCAGCTGGTTTTGTGATTTGAATTGTATACTAACATTTGTAAATTGTTTGTTACATTTTAAATACATGTATATAAATTAACTTAAAGGGGCATTGGACAAGTTCAGCATCATCCCCAAACATTTTGAGATTCTTGCATCATTTGAAGTATTAGTGGTACTAATGACAGCATGCAAAGTTTCATTGTCACATTCAAACCCTATATATCAAAATATTTAGATATTCTCTTATTTTTAATTATCGTTGTCGACAACGATAAATATTGACCTCTGTAGTTGAATTTCTATAATTGGCCTTTTCAGGAGATCTAATGAAAATTTAAAATTTCTTTTGATTTTTCTGCAATCTATGATGTGAAAGAAATGTTTTACAAACAAATCTTTGGCCCTTTCTCATTGTATAGCATTAATAAATACGTTTAGAGAATAGCCTCATACGCAAAATCAATAAATAAATAAAATTCAAATATTTGACTTTTTTGAAGGTTTTGATCAAAATTTTCCCGACATTTGGTAATTGACTGTTATTTTCTAATATAGGAAGTGTAAATCATCCACAAACAAAATGTCAAAATTTTATCCAATGCCACTTCAATTAAACAACAAATCAACTGCTCTATTATAACGAGTATTATAAATGATTAAATATTTCAAAAGATGGATAGCCAAAACGACCGGGGGGCACTCAAATATGAAAGTGACGTACCTGCTCCTACCGGCTTTCGAAATGTAGGGGCAATAGGTGAGAAATACATTGAAAAATAGGGGGTCATTCGGTGTAGAGGGTAAAAAAAAACATGGTTATTTCGAGCGATTTGTTGGCAAAAGCGAAAAACAGGGTCATTCGGTGTCAGTTTTTGAATAAAATAAGCCTCATTTTGACATTTATGAAATCGATGATTTTCAAAATTTTCGTTAAAATGTCGAAAAATCGACAAATTAAGCGAAAAAAGGGGATTATTCGGTGTAGGTTCTCGAAAAATCAGGGCAATGGATGAGAGTCACCATAAAAAAGATTGACTTTCAAAATAATAGGGGGTCATTTGGTGACAGCTCAGTGAAAAGGGGGTCATTGGGTGAGAGCGGAGCAAAAAAAAGGGGGTCTATCGACAGGAGCATGACGCGTGCCAATATATGGGAGTGTCCCCCCCCCCGGGCAAAACGGTGGTCAGTTTTAAGATTGTTATGAGTAAACGTACCACGAGGTACTACTTAAAAGTTAAGAGTCGCAGGTCTTTGACATTCGGTATAGCAAAATGTAGTTCACACTTTTGTGCATACAGCTAGAGGCCGCCAGTAATAGTATAAACATTTTAAATCGTCTCTAATATTGATTTTCAAAGCTGCGAATGCTTCTCTTATATTTATGCACCATCAAAACATACTTATCTTAGATTTTACGCTATCAAGCTGGTTGAAATCGGTTTATATTTCCACCGCAAATGCTTTCAATTTGACACTGATGTATAACAAATTACAACAACTGCTTTAGGAAACGAAAGCTGACTCATTTGTTTAACGTCTTAGTAGGTTGAAATAATACTTAATTGGTAAGTATTGACTGGTGATACTTATGCTGGTTTGTGTATATAAATGAGGAAGTATAACGTATCTTAATTTCAAACTTTATCACAGCTCACTTTTCTTAACAATGGATGATATCGTAAGAACTATTTTGTTTACGAATTTGCATTTAGGAAAATTGAATGACTTCTACGCGCTTCATGAAGAAATTCTGCGCTGCGGGCGATCACTTCCATGCCATAATGAATGTTGAATAGTTGTAAAATTGAACAAAGTTTGATACATCGCGAACTACAGACTGCATCAATAACAATAAATTAACACAGTATATAGAATGGGCTATTTAAGTTTTTATTCACGTCCTCTTCAACAATGCATATGGTATGGGGGCACGTACATGTATAAGTTGAGCAAGGTATAAGAGTTAAGAGATTCAATCCATATTCTTTCAATTCTACTCAATCTCCAAATTAATTTCCATAATATATATTTAATTCAAAATGCATTGATAATGGATTCAATTCATTAATTATTATTGTATTTTTTGGGTAATATGTTCTGTGTGTTCTTTTTAAAAGAACACTAAATTTAGGTATTTTGACTGGTTCGTAAAATAACAATGTCCAGCCCTGTTTGCAGACAATCATGGACTACAAATAAACACGGTTTACACCAGGAATAAAGAATGTTGGATTTTCATCCGGCTTTAATACATAATTCACTTACCTCTTCCTTCATGTTATTTGCTAAGCTCCTATTTTGTAAACAACGGGCAGGAAATACACCATTTATAATAAATATTTTGATTAAAGTGAAGATTTAAAACTGTGCAGGCTAAAAACGTTGAGGTTTATACTATTTGATGGTTAACTAAAATAGTTGGAAGAATCAAATATATTTTCCTGTATTTAATAATACCAAAAACTTTATTCGTCACCAATTTCGGTTTGTTTGTTTGTTTGTTATTTATTCAGCACATTCCGGAGAACAATAAACAATAATAATAGAGATACCATGGAACAAATTTACAAAAACAATACAGTATAAAATCAAACACCAAATCCGAAATGTGCACGGATGACCCATTAAGTCTGGCTACCTATGCAGACTTATTTCCAAGTAGTTACCTTTGGGTAAGATAAAAAAAAAATAGACAAACTAAATGATAATAAAAAAAACCAGAGGTAGTTCATTTGAAATGCAAGTAATATCAATACAAAAGGGAAGAGAAAAGCATTCAACTCTAACTTGCACCTGTTCATGAAGTAAGGTATAATGCAATCTGGAAACATGAACAACAAATAGCCAGCCATTGTCGGATATTGGATATGTCTGGACAAGGTGGCTAAATTTATAGAGGACGTTGTGTGAACACCAGTGGCGGCGGAAGGTTAACATTTTAGAGGGGGACGGTGAATATTTTGTTAATCAAAATTTTTTTGGTATCAAAAATTGTCGGAGGAAAATTATGATATTTTGTGATGCGCGCGTAGCGCTCGAAATTATTTTGGTCAAATCGGCTAAATTGAGCTACAAATTGTAAAAAAATCTTAAAATTTGCACAAAAATGACAAATTTTTACTAACAATTGACATAATAGCTAAAGATTCGCGCGAAGCGCACAATTTTTTTGATTTTTCACATTTAAACTATGAAAACAATTTTCCTTTCCTTTTCTTTCTTTCTTCTTTATTTTTTTGAGGGGGTCCGTCCCCCCTCGTGAAATTTAGGGGTGGGGGGGGGGCATGTCCCCCCCTCGTCCCCTCCGCTTCCACCGCCTATGGTGAACACCTGTACACATGAATAAATGAAGTCAGTGTTTTAAATATATCTGAAGAATTACTGAAGAATTCAATTTGGAAGCTGGGAAAGATATCAGACCAAGACAGACAATGATCAGGCTGCTGACATCTAAGTTTTGGAAATTTACAATAATATATAAAGGTTTCCCGAGAAAAGCTACAAGATTTTGTCCTATTCACTCTGTAATTTAAAAAAAATTCTTACAGTGTAAAAAAAAACACACATATGGAATATGTGTTCTTGGTGCGATCCGGATTCATGATTGGTTTCGAAATAATTGTAAAATTGTTTAATACTTTCATATGTGTTTAATTTTACATTGGGTTAAAAAATAGAATTTTCTATGAATTAGACCATCCCACGTCCTTTGAGCTCATCGTTGTATGTCTTTTTGGTATTTTTTATTTCCTTACTGTTTGATTTATGTTGTGTTATATAGGGGTCGGCTATTTAACGGGCCTTATTGGCCTTCCAGCCGTCTCCTCCATAAGATTTTATTTGTCTGTCATTTATATGTACTGTTTTATATGGAAATAATAAAGTTGAAGTTGAAGTTGAAGTTGAAGTTGAAGAATTTTCTATGGCGATGAGACAGTTCGAAAAAGCGTATTTCCTGCTTTATTTGATCAACCCGCGTATTTGAAAACTTAGCATATGTCATGAATCCTGAATAAACATAAATTTCTCCATTCTGATCAAAGTTGAATGTTATTGAACTCAAAATGAATGATTTTGTTATTTGTTTTAGTAACGCGATAACAACCAGTCAGCAAAAACAAATGAGGTTTTCTTCAAATTAAACTCCGTCACTGATATTGCATCTTGAAGTGAGTAGCAATTGAAAAATTCAATTATTTCTAAATTTCCGACTACAATTTTGCTTAAAACAACACATTCTGGAGACATAGCTTCTTATAAAAATCAAAACGGCCGTTTATCATACTTATTTGTGCGTATTTATTTTCGAATAAAGACAAAAATTAACACTCAAGTGCACAAGGGGGGTGTCGTTTTTTTCGCGCGTAGCGTGAAAACGCAACATACCCAATAAAGCCATGTTGCGCATGTTTTGGTGCAAAAAAATCAAATCGGTTGCATCGTTGTTGAGATAATTAGCATAAACTGGAAAATGATGGCGCTGTTAAAATTTTGTTTAGTCCCTAAAAACAATACGAATCAATTTATTAAAATGTTTATTTCAGCAATGCATTTGTTACTATATTCTGCTATTATGAGCCAAATTTCATTGAACAATTCTTTTGGGAAACAAATGAAAATTTTACACGAATTAGATACCCGTCATTTTTGAAACGGAATGACGGATTTTCAATTTTTTGTTTCATATGAATAATTTGTATTGAGATGGTGTATCAATGAGTACAGCTTTAACATTATTTTCAAAGTGATCGAAATACAGGGTCCAAATGGACCCCAAACCCACCTCACCCCTTGTGCACTAACGGAATTCTAAAAACACCTTATTCAGTTATCAGGAAACAAACATCTAATTTCAAAATAACTGAATGAATTTTCGTCATGTGAGTGCAAGAAAGTCGTATTACACACTGTAAATGTCCAGTTGTATGTCCTTCGGGTGATTGATGGTGTCATCTGACCAACCATTTCAAGAGCCACTTACATTATGATAGGGCACTTTTGACCCTTTTTTCATACCCTGTGTTAACTAACTGCCATATGTGGTAGTATATGTAATAATATATAGTTGTGCTTCTAATTGTGACTATGTAGGTCCCAAAAATCAAATGTGAGATTAAAGCGATGCGTTTACTTCCTCTAAATAAAGAAACATAAAATACATGTTATGAATATTTTACAATAATCTTTACACTTAAGTGCATAAGGTGTTTTAGAATCCCGTTAGTGCACAAGGGGTGGGGGGGGGGGGGGTGCATATGGGGGACCCTGGATTTTGAACGCTTTAAAAACAATGTTCTCCACATTATTTATCTTTAAAACTGTACAAAGTTGTACACCAACTCAATTAAAAACAAAAAGATTAAAACCCCGTTATTCCGTTTCAAAATGGCGGCCAGATCGTGTCAAATTTCCATTTTTTCCGAAAATTGTCCCGCCAAAAATGGAAATCTGTTTTCCCAAAGGAATTTTTCAATAAAATTTGGCTCATGATAGTGATTATAATTACAAATACATTGATTAATAAAAAATCAAAAAAGTTGTTTCGTTTCGGTTTTAGGGACAAAACAAGATTTGAACAGCGCCATCATTTTACCAGTTTGTGCTAATTATCTCAAAAATGAGACGACCGATTTGATTGTTTTTGCACCAAAACATGCGTAACCCATACCTTGACAATCACATAAAACAGCTTAACAGGGTAATGTTGCGTTTTCGCGCTTCCCGCGAAAAACTAAATCCAGGTTCCATATGGACCCCCTTATGCACTTAAGTGTTAAGGTGAACAATGAAGCCTACGGAAGTCATTTTGGAAAATAAAGACTGTATCCAGGTTGCGGCCGGCAGCACAAAGTTGTGGCCTAATATTGCTTCAACGCCTTACTTAATAGAAACCATAATATAAACTATGATTGAACAAATAACTTTACGTAATCGGTTATAAATGTGAAGGGTTATAAAAATAACCATTTTGCATGATGTGGAAAATGTTCATACCACAAGAGAGCTTCTGAATGAAAATGTCTACAAAAATGACGAAATGTATCTTGCGACTAATATGATGAAAATGTGTGCAAATCAATTTCCATTCACGTAAAAACGAAAATAAATCACTTTGATAACACTATCACTGATCAGTTTTTTGTGTATTTAAAAAATTACAGCTCCTAGGTTTAGAAATAGAAATTTCAGAAAAGAAAAAATTTAGAATAGAAATTTAAAAACCTAGAGTTGACTGCGTCAACAAAAAGTATTTTGTGTCAAAGCCCGAGGAATTATGTATGTATTTCGACGTTCGTAGGGAAGGCATATAATTTGCAAGGGTCTATAACAAAGACTAAACAAGAAGGGGTGGATTTAACTGAATTAGCAAAATTACAATGAACAGTGATGAGCAATACCTTTAAAATTGTAAAAGGGTGAATAATAGGTCTTTGACATCAGGTTCAATGCAGTTCAGCATACAGGTAGAGATAGTATAAACATTTCAATTCAATTGGTCTTTTTATTGATTATGAGGAAGCTAATAATTACTTCTCTTTTATCTGTGTTATCTGTGCACACTCAAAACACACTTGTCTTAGATTTATGTGTGCACGATTTCTTTCCAAAATTTGTTGAAAGCATTACTTTCAAATATCACTGCGCTGTAAGTAGTGCATGAAATAATTTCCACATTGATAATAATTTCGCTATGGCTTTGATGACTTCTTATTATAGACATTATGTGATTTCAAAGTCTTGCTTAAATAAATTTACGTAACACGTTTACCCCTGCAGGTCTTGAAAACGGAACTTCGAAGTCTGAGTGGCGTGCTTTACTAATTTATTGTATACATCGGGTTGTTTAGGCGAGACCTTTCTTTCAATCCACATATCCTATACGTAATCATCATGCTGTTCTATTCAGTTGTCTTTAACATAATGATTCAAATATGGTAGTAAACATCTTTAGTTTTTGGCGTAAACTTTCACGTAAAACATGATTTGTCGCCTATGATTGGTCGAAACAGATCACATGACGTCTGACGTGGACGTTTGCATATACATGGATATGTGTAAAACAAGCTCAAATCAGAGAATTAAGTAACTTTAAAGAAAGAGACAAATACCAGAGATGGGATTGCACCTAATCATTCTTTTTAATTTGTATCCTATATAATTCCATATCAATATAATTCATTAACCTTCTAGGTTGCATACATGTTTAAAAATATCTAAACGTTTGGGTGAATAAACAAGGCGATATTACAAATAATAATAATAATAATAATAATAAATCAGCATTAATATAGCGCTCTACAAAGAACACAGCGCTTTACACACAATAATAAAAAAATACATAAAACAAAACAGGAAATCAGTTATCAGGAAACAAAAATGTCTTTATTTGCTGTTTGAAAACAGAGACGGACGATGCCTCTCTGATGCTACGAGGAAGCTGGTTCCAAAGCCTCGGCCCGCACACTTGAAAAGACTTGTCACCAGCTTGTCGTTTAGTACGAGACACTTTTAATCTCGTAGCATCAGAGTGCGAGCGTAGTCGACGTCTACTGTCTTCAGCATCATGAGTGTTCTGTAATTGAAGAATATCATTAAGGTGCAGTAAACATCATTTAAAAGAACAGTTTGGTCATTTTTTTTAAATAAATTTTTTTTTGATCGCAAAAAGGTTTAGTATTATTCCTAACATCTTCATTAATACGTTAGAAATAATAATAATCCAGTCAATCAATGAAAATTAATGTGCTTTTTTGCTGAAATAAGTTGCTGATGAAATCGTATACAACATATCCAAAAAGTTAGCTTGTCAAAATTTACTAATTTGCATAAATAAAATGACTGGCAAAATAGAAAGCGACATTTCGAGTTCGATCAAGACATTTGTATCTTCTAATAAATAGTGTCATCATTCTTTAGTTCTTTTTTGTTTTATTTCCTATTAAATACTATTGGCGCTTTATTTAGACAAATTGTATTAGTCGTTCAAATGTTCCCTAGTGAAGTACACAAAAGTCAACTTAGGAATTATAGGCGTTTGTCATTAGCATAGTTCAGACCACATCATGGACCACATGTGACTAAATAATCCATTTAAAATCCACACAAACCAATATTTCAAACTGTGCCTGGAGTGTCACTGGAAAGGAACACCCTCCCAATGGATGCAAGAGGAGGAACTCGGTTTATATGTCAGCCTGAGGCGAGGTCATATTTATTGTTAGTTTTTGCTTCAAAATCTCTGTTCTATTTCCGGTTCTACTCCATGGGAATATCTAAAAGGCGTGCATACGTTAAACAAAAATGCTCTGGGTCTTGATTTGTAACTGAATGTCTGCTATTGAGTTACATGTATAGGACTGAAGCATAGTCACGTACAGTACTTGTTACTGAAAATGTGTTTATTCAGTTAACACAATATGCAATGGTCTATGATTATTTACTGGCATCATTATTCAAGTACATTATCTACAATGACGGTTACGTTTTCTTGCCTGAATAGTGGACCATGGGTTTATATGTTATCTCGTGGTGCTCACCGTTTTATCTTTTATTATTTTTCAATACAATTTTTTTTAAAGTACTAAATCATTATTTCACGTGAAATGGGTTTGATATAATAAAATACTTTATTAAAATGAAATTCTCTCTAACCTAACGGTCAATCAACCAAAGCATACTAAACCAAGATTTGGTTAGGTTGGCTGCTGCAATACATCTAGTCAGTTCTACATGTGCAACGGTTTTGAACTGGCCTACATTTTAGACCCCAATATTCAAAGTGCCTATGCGGATAACTTGAGAGGAGCACTCACTCTATATTGGAGCAGAAATTAGGTTTATATGTCGGTTTGAGGCAGGGCTAAATATCCTTGTTTTGAACGTGAAGACAAGTGTTTCTTTTTGTCATGGTACAAACTGAAAGCATTCATAGTTTTAAGGTAATTCAGGCCTTAATAAACTTTTTTTTCTATTTAAGACCAGGATTAGTCATTTAAACCTAAGATGAAAGCATGTGATACGAGAAACCAAATATAATCTAAATTGCATACAATATGCAAATTAGCTATCCAATATGGCCGTCACAAGTGTTATAATATGGCATATTTTGAAACATGATTTCTCAAAAATTAAACATTTAATATACTTCAAATTTGGCAGAAATGTTGTTAAAGGCATGATTCATGTATTGAATTTGAGGGTCTTGTCCCTAATTGAATTTGAGGGTCTTGTCCCTAATTAGATTAGCACATACATTAATATTGGTATAAGATATGATAATTTCAGATTTATAAAACAGCCAATACCTGAGGAACACCTTAAAAAGTTACAGGTTGATTGACCATACACTTTGTTTTTCAAAATCATGTTTCTAAATAACCCAACACTTAAAAAATCAACATTTGGGAAAAACGAAATTAAACAGATTGTGTGTGCAATTTGTACCACATCGAACCCAAACCCCAATTCATAAAACTCATGTTACTCTTATCTAATGGTCATAGAATTACAGAACAATATGTGTTTTATAAGAAAAATATGAATTCCACATAAGAAATTTGGATAAACTGTGTTTAAATGTTCCTCAAAATTAAAAACATAAGAAATGAAAACAAAAGAATTAAAAACAATAAAATACATAAGAAATTGATAGTTTTTCTTCCAACTTCTTTTGACGAAAAAAGTATTAACTGGAAAATGATACATCCGATTTGAATCAGACTTGAAGTAAATTATAACCCGTACTTTACACTATAAAAAATGCATACAATTTAAATGTCATTTTTGTCAAGAAAATTACTTTTCAATCAGGCTTGTTGTACCTTATAAAGAAATCACAAGTAACAAGTATAATACGGACAACATAAAATGATTATCAAGCAAAAACAATATCACGGTAATCAATGTGTTGCACCTATATTAAGTTTGTTACACAACGTAAAGTGAATCTTGTCTCTTAAGGTATTAAAGTTAGCAACTATTGAGACTTTAACCCTGCGACATCATCGCATTCACCAGAAAACTTAAATATACTATTTAGGGATGTCATCGGTATTCAATGATTACGATAGGGAGAGTTTTCCAAAAACAAAAAATACAACTACTTGCAAAGATTTGCACACCGGAGTGACACATGGAACAGTCTTATTTACTGATTAGGAACCGTCTGATTAGGTAATGTCTCACCAACGTTTTTACCATTCAACAAGTTCAACTTTCACAATTACATAATTATTTATACCTGTTATTCATGGCTGCATAATAAGTTTTATTCAATAACAACATATTTCATTATGGTATCTGTAACTGCAACTTGATTCTCGAACGCCAATTTTACTTGTATGTTGCGATATAGATAGATTCAGCAACATTATACATCAAACATCATGGACTGGTATATTATCAATATGCATGGCAACGACTTCTAAATTTGACAGTATTTTGCACGATGCAAAATCAGTTCAATGTCAGTTCTGAGCTTTTATCTTTAGACGAAAACACGTGGCACTATTGTATAGTAGAGAGTTGTGATTGGAAAAGGATGAAATGTAAACAGGATGGCAAATGCAGTCGCCGGTATGAAGTACGACTAACGAGTTTAGAACCTCCATGTTTTAAACTGCATTATTTCATGTTAGACAGTCAGAAAAAACGCCATTATAAGGCAACACATACAAATATATTACGAGAATAATCCAAAAAAAAAAAACAAGAAAAAATGGACATAGCACGCAGCAACCCCGGACTGCAAAAATGAAGAAATACAAAGGAATGATGCATATGCCATACTCTGAACTTGCTAAACCATAAATTTAATCAAAAACTAACATAATGTACCTTTTCCTTCTAGATACACCTTTGAAATTTATTTTACATTATATTTTCATCACTGATTTTCAATGTTGTGACAGGAAATATATATAAATAGTGATAATTCATCGGCTTAATATAGGTGAGAAATTTACCAACACATTTTAATCAATTGATATATGTTTTCACGTATTATTGTAAATAAATTATATACGCAGAGAATAAACCAAAAAGGTCCTTCAATACTATTTTTCATCGCAGATGTATAATCCTGAATTGTCGTATATCGCACAATATTACAAATGTCCTTGTTAGACTAATAAATCATAAGAAGTGACGGCAGTATTCTTGGGTATGCGCTTGTCACAAATCGCCTGAGCAGATACTCGTGTTTGTTCAGCATACCTCTGCCATGTCAACAACGAACTTTGCATTTTCCAGTATACACACGAATATGCCTGCCTAAATAATAAGGATGAAATTAACCAATCACGAAGTCTCTTTTATATACAATTGTGATTTGTGCCCTACAAAGTAAAAACGCAGTATGTGCATTGCAGATATACTGCAAAATACCTCCTTTTCCCTTGGAGAAATCCTGCACAAATGAGCAGGCAATCAATAATTTGGCCATAACTTATCTATTATATCAAGCATGTGCACATTCAACTTTATAGCATGGTAATGAATTCAAAGGAAGTTGCACGTGTATAGGAAGTATCTACTTTGCTATTTGAATGAACATACTGCGTTTTTTCTTTGTGCGTTAACCCATCCGTGTAATTGTTTATCTAAGGCCTTTGACGGTAAACAAACATGATCGTCCTTGGACCCGATCGGGGATCCACTGTCACTGTTACAGGGTAGATACCATACTATTAAATATTTAAATGCCGGAACTAGTAAAAATGGTAGGGTTTTTTTAGGAAAGGACGATGCATGGATGTGGCTAAATCAAGTACATTGCAAAGGGTATCAACATTTCAAAAGTCGTGAAATTATAGGCTATAGTTTACAATAGCTCGAACGTGTAAATGAAATCTTTCTAGAAATCAATGAACAATAATGATCATACATCATTTCATTTAACTCTACTATGTTGATGTTTTGAGTAAGTGCGTTATTTAAATTGCACTATGAGGGCAAGAACACCTTATGAAAAACTTGAATGAAATTTTTTTGAGCTATGGGAAACATGACGAAATATATACTTGTTCAGACTTTCAGAGAAAATACTTGTTTAGGAGTTTAGGGTCCATTTTGAAAGACGATACATAAATATGGTGTCCACCTTAAAATTACAGTGCCCCCTCTCCCTAGATCCTTTAAAAAGAATACCTTTAATAATGTATGTTAATTAATACATTGTGTCAACAACTTTTATGGCACGTAATTGCATATAGTCCGATCCATTGGACCTTTATATTTTTGTTGATACTCTCCACTATACTACTAGTATACTCCTGGGGTGGGGTACTCAAAAAAATTGGTAAGTATGTGCCGCACAGGTTTTCCAACACAGGGTCTTACGGAACGGATTTTTGGTCAAAAATAGAGTCTAGGGAACTGATTTTTTTTTTCGAATTGAGGTCTTATGAACTGATTTTCCCCCATTAAAAAATGACTATTTGGGCAGAAAATTTTGCGAAATTCAGCTTGAAAACGTAATTTTTGGGTCGCTCTAAGGGGTCTTTAGAACTGAAGTAGGCCCTAGTCTCATGGGCATCGGTATGGGTAAAATATGACAACTTGGGGGTCTTGGATGAGAGCACAAATAGGGTCTTTGGGGGACAGTGAAGCGGAAAAAGTAGGTCTTTTGAGCCATACATAAGCGTCACCTTCAGAATGATTGTGCCCCCTCCCCGATTAAAATTTTCAGAAAGAACTTCCAACTACTAACTTTCCATTATCATTCTGGTTTAACTTGAATATTTACAATACAAGAAACACATATTAACGCGCGCAATAAATAAACTACCAATTCTTAAAATCAACACATTTGTCATGTAATAAACCATTTTTAATGAAGCTATCATGTTTTTAAATGTATCATGTTTTTAAATGTATCATGTTTTTAAATGTATTTTACATTCCTAAATTATAATT
>JXSR01S017064.1:0-11171 GCA_000969725.1 Ophiothrix spiculata
AATTCCGACGGGAAAAATATTTTCTCTGATCGAATTTTCAAAACGATCCCTGCATGCCAATTTGATTCGGGGATGGACAACAAAGCGTAAAGTTGATGATATAATAGTCGCAATATACTAGTATCATCGTGATCATGGTGATCCGTCATTTTTGTCTGAAATTGTCCCGGAATTTGTTCACATTGATGGGATATTAAGTTCTATATGAAAAAAACCGATACAAGTGTGTACATGTCGAGCACAATGGCTGATTAGACATACTAACTGCCATATATCTGCAGTAAACTGCAGATATTTTTAACTTGAAGATCGAACTTACGAACCGGGCATACGAAGTAGGCCTAAGATATACGATCGAAAAGTTTTCGTACACAGATGCAAAGAGCTGAACATTTATGCTCTTATAGGGGCAAGATGCTATGTTTTTCTTTTTCTGATGATTTTGCTCAATTTCCGTTTATGGACAGACGAGACAGCGCTATAATACATAGAGCCTTGCCATTGATTTAAATATCGACATAAAACCCGCGACTTTTGCCCAAACAATGCGGCGTGCGTCCGTCCGCGTGACACTGGTGTTATAGTACGCACACGGAGTACGCAGTAAACAATGCGACGTTTTGCCGGGAAAACTAAGTTTGTAAATTTTTGTCATTTTAGCAGTGACATATGCTTCGAAAATCTGAAATAAGGTGTATTTATGGTGAAAATTTATAAATTTTTATTTTGTCAACAGAAAGAGAAGATATTAAATAATAGAAATGTGTAAAAATCTCAATTTTGACAACTAATAATTTTGCGAGGCTCCTACCTCCCTTAAGTAATGTGCTCCTAAATTATGGAATTCATTAAATTCAGATCTAAAAAAAAAAAAGTTAATATAGCAATTCAAATGTCAATATAAGAATAATCTTGTATCATGGGAATGAAATAAAAATTAACTAAATTAGGGAGAATTAATCTAGTCTTATAAGATAATTTCTAACCACTGAATTTACCCAATAAGCAGCATCAAAAAACTTTCTAGGGTCCCAACAAAATCTCAGTGCACATCCTAAAAATGTTGCCTTCTCAAACAGTCCTTCAGATTAACAAGCATTTCTTATCTGTCTATTTTACTATCTTGTCCGTCCTGTCTTGTCTTGTCTTGTCTTCCATGTTTTGTATAGTTTTGTACCATAATGTCCTTGACATCAAATTTCCCTTTACAATTTTTTTCTTAAGGTGGGGCCAGACTAAAAGCTCTTTTAGATGAGACAAAAAAAATCAATTTTCATTTTGGAACCCTTAAGGTACCTTTCGATATGACGGGGCACATACTTTGTAACTCAGCAGCTGAGAGTTAAATCCATATAAAAGAGCTATAAAAGTATATACATTTCTAGATGTGGATTTCATGTATGACGGTTAGCTCAGTTTTGGACCACTGATGATTTTGGACCAAAACCCTGTGTTCTTGGCTCAATATACTTGTAAAGAACCTAAATAAATTTTGCAAAAATAAAAGTTGAAACGTCTTATGCTTTTTAAAATCTAGAAACACACATGCAGGAACGCATTTCTCAAATTTTCGATTTTTGACTTACTTTTTGAAATGTTGCCAAAAATTGGCCCCAAAATGATTTTCATTTTGGGGCAATTTTGGACCTAACTTTGTAAAATTATATGAAATAAGCAAACAGAAACTAAGCACAATTAAAAGAACACAATTGATAGGTTTCTCGCATTAACCCTCGTCCACCTAAGGTATTTTCTACTACGTCGTCGCCTAAGGGGGGGGGGGGTTACCACCCCCACCCCCACCCCCACCCTGTGAAAATGGCCAAAAGTGTGGTTGTTTTATACTATAGTATAGGGTAGGGTCTCCTCTTTCTATTGATACCAAAATCATGAAAATCGGTCAAGGCGTTACGTAATTATGACGTCATAAAGTACTTTAGGTCGGAAAATTTCTGATTTTTCGGCGAAAATTCAAAAACAAATTCAAAAATTTGCTATAAAAGTTCTAAATATCGGGTTTTTTGCTCAGGAATAAAGGAAATGGTAGTTCTAACATGTTCTGTAAGTTTAAGCTTGTAAGCATGCAGATATTTTTAAAAATGGCGACTTTTTATATAGGAGGGGGTGGTTACCACCACCCCCTACCCACGGACTTTGACGGCTTACCCTACCCCCACCTAAGGTGGTACCCCCAACTTTTTTCACCGCAAAGGATGTAAAAACAATTACTTAAATGCCCGGGGTCACTTTGCTTTGCGTTTTGGAGCAATCGGCGACGATCCGTTAGGGGGTGGGGTGGTAACCCCCACCCCCTTAGGTGGACGAGGGTTAAGGTAGCTTTGGTGGATATGAATATTACTATACATGTAGTATTTTTTCTTTTACCACATAATTGTACTTTATACCTCAGATGATAAGTCTGTCCCCTTTGTTGGGTTGCAATAAAGACATTACTACCCCATAAACTGTACGCGTCACGTCACGCCGCGTCGTGTCAATTTGAGGAAAAGCTTGATATTTTACTAACCAACACGTAGTCATAAGCTATCATAGCCATTCAAAGGAAGAAAAGCGTAATTATTATACTATATAATAACTCATTAATGAGGGAAAAACATCCAAAGCGACGTAACTTTTCGTAATGTGACGCAACGTGACGCGACGTTACGTGTATATTAGATATAAGACAAGTAAATTTGGTGTCATTTTGAAGAGGTTGCTAGCTTATCCAATAATGCAACAAATTAGTTAAGAAGGTGTAAATTAAACTAGATATAAGTGGCTGGAACTTCTTTATTTATTAGCAAAATTCCAATAAAAATCATACATTTAGAACTAGCAAAATCTTTAAGGTAGTCATTTTTACCCAAAATCTGATTTCGACATAATTTTCCTACCTGAAGTAATTTATGAAGTCATAATTACATTGCAGCTTATCGGATTTTCCTGATTTTGGTATCAATGGAAAGAAGAGACCCTACTCTATTCTATGGTATAAAGCAATCTAACATTGGGCCTGTCAAGTTTACATGGGGGTTGAATGAGGGGTAAATTTACATCAAACGAACGATTTTGTTGAATTTTGAAAAAAATACGTTTCTGACATGGGTATTATATCTATCTATCTTTGTTGATAACTCAAAACATAATAAATGCTGTGATATTAAAATTTTGCAAACATATAGCAGAGGTGTGTATCAAATGTTGTGGAAGTTTTGTTTCTCCAACATTGTCCAACTATAATATAGTTTTTGCAAACTGTCATTTTACTACATGTACGGTAACCATTTTTTTTGGATACCTGGTAGAAGTTTAATTGACTTTTCCACAATAGTTTCCAAATAATGTCACCGTAATCCACAAATTGGTAATTTTTGTTGAGTCCGCACAACTGCTTTTCTAACTCGTAAATGTTTGAAAATGCAAAATCATGCGGTAATTTTTGTCGCTGAACATCTCCCCAGAGTCCACAATAAGCTACAATATCAGTATTTTCTCACATACGACCTCTCATTGTTGAATCATTATTCATTAGTAAAAACAAAAGATTAATGGATTTATATAATTTTAAGTATATTTTTTGTCAGATTAGGCTTAGGGTTTGTACGTGTTCACTTACTGAAGTATTTTATGTAATAGGAAATTAGCCAAATTTCCGGAAAACAATATCATGGTATATAGGTTAATAACGGTTTACATTGGATTAATTAGCAAATGTGCAAATGAGGTGCTTATGAGTTTGCTTGATGAGCTGTGCTTTAGTAAACTTTAAGGACTCCAACACCTTATAAACTATCTTCTCTGTTGTGACATGCAGGCCTCTTCATAGACCATATAGTTACACAAACTTATAAAAAATAGGACCCAAAAGTTATGGAAAACTAGGGAAAGGGAGGCATGCAGATCTATGCCGAGAAGCAACAAATAACCTTTGCCAACGGCAGTTCTTCATGCAGTGAGATGTGTTTAATCCTTGTGCTGTCATGGTTGCTTGGATTTCCCTTTGGGTGCTTCTTTCCCTCCTTGACTTGTAACAGGTTAACTGCTTCAAATAAGAAGGTGACCCACTATCTTGGCGACTAGTAATCAGCATCACACTTGTTCATAAGTGTGATGCTGTTAATGTATTGATATGTGTTGACATAAATAAATAAGTCAGTAGCGCCTATCCATTGAAAAGTTGCATGAAATTTGGTTTATGAGTCCTTAATTTAAGTCATTTACATGGTTCATAAGTCCTTGTAATCTTCTCGCCTTATTCTGAGCCGGGAAACTAGCTGCAGGGCAGGGAAAGGCGTTATATCATGCAGGCCTCGATATATAACAGTCACAAAAATTATATATATTCCCGAAGTTGTCATGAAGATAAACACCCAAAGCACCAAAATACGTAAACATTTTCCTCCAAAAGATCCACTTTTAAAAAATCCTGGCTACGGGCCTGATCATGGTTATGTATCCATTAAAGCTTGGAAAAAACGAACAAAAAGTTTTTAATGTGACTTTTTGATATTAAAGTAAATTAATTAGGCCTAGTACCCCCGGATTCTGAAGAAGTGTTATGCGAAATCTTTGAAGTGAACACGTATTTATCCAGCCAAAGACCTTCTGATACAACAAACTCCTTCAAGTATTTGAACAGGTCTGTCGGATCGTTTGCTCATATGTTTTGATTAAATTCTGACCAAAACTTGTCAAAAATGTGATCCTTTTTATTCATTGTTGTCAGTTTTGTAATACTATAATCATTGGTGATTTTGAAACATTTGTTTGCTGTTTTGGTTTAAAAATCACAACAATGTTTTGACTTAGTAAAGCGGTGAGAATAATGTATTCATAATGACTTTAAATGTAAATCTGAAGATTTGAAATCAATATGCTTAAGGGAAGTGAAATCCTTGACAGGAATTTCTAAGTTGATCAGAACTTGTTTGGACATCAAGGTGATCGAGCGGAATAAATGGTCCGATCTTGAGAAGGATTTATGCAGACTTTTGCTAGGGGTAAGTTTGAATATACTTATTGTTTAACAAATTTGTTTATTTGATTTATTATCCGGAATTTATATCTCTGATTACCTTTGTATTCTTTTTAGTATTTTTTTTCATCATTTGATTTTATTTTACTCTTTTTATTTCAATTTTCAATTCTTTTACGTTTTTGATTTTATTTTGTTAATGTTTTATTCCATTTCAAATACCAGGGTGATTGGTATCCCAGCATGACAAAAATGTTAATTGTCAATTTTTGTGTTTATTAGAGCCTATTGCATATTTAGTTCCATCATTTCCCAGCTATTTAGGTAAACCTAAGAATAAATAACTCAATACATACTCCCGGGGTGGGGGGGGGGGGGGGGGGGTCACTTAGGCCTACATTGATGAAACCTACATTGATGAAACTTACGGGTGCCGCGCTCAAGACCGCTGTCAGTCCTATTCCGCAAGACTCTTATTTCAAGAATACGTCAGTTTCAAGGACCCCCATTTTAAAATGAAATTATACTCAAAAATGTGTTTTACACAGTTTTCAACATAATTTTGAGCAATTTTCAGCTCCAAAACTAGTCGTATTTTTATGGGGAAAAAGCAGTTCCTGAGACCACAATTCGGGAAAAAATCAGTTCCATAAACTTCGCCTTACAGGGTGTCCCATTAACAATGCATCCCTTTTGTTTTTGACCATATCTCAGGAACCAATAAATGAAAATAAAAACTTTTTCATAATACCACGGACGATGTAATGATGGGAGTCGAGTGTGAATTGGTTTCTGAGATATGATCAAAAATAAAAGTGATGCATTTTTATTGGGACACCCTGTATATTGATTCCGTAAAACCAAGAACGTTCGAGATGAGCAATAATAACTCCAAGGTCAAAATATATGGCAACAACTGACTAATGAAAAGTTAAAAGTTAGGTCTAGACCATAGATGGTCTAGACTTAAAGTCAGCGTCACTATTCTTCGGACGATGTTAATAAGTATCCAGAGTGCAGGTCAAATTGTTTACAAACGCGATCGTCTGCTGCAATCCGTGGTCACGTGATCGATTTTGTCCGAGGGATTTTGGCAGAGACTTTAGTAAATGTTTTTTAAAAAGGTTTTCGTTTTAATAATAAGGCCTAATGTAGAAAATCAGTAATGAGGCGTAGATAATAAAAAAAATTATACAGTGTTTCCCAGAAAAAAAACCCCTTACAATCTTTGTGTGTGAAGTTCTGGTCCATGGAACACACTTAAATATAAATTTGTTTCATTTCAATCGGTATAAAACTGGAACAGAAGTTATGCTTCATCAAATATTTTTTTCTTGGTATGATCAGGGGCGTAACCAGCTTTGACCGTCCGGGGTGGCAAGATTCAAGAGGCTTCCCGATTTTTGTACTTTTTGAAAAAAAAATTAACGCGCGCGTAGCGCGCGGGCAAAAATATTTGGACAAATTTGTTTATTTTAGCTAAAAAACGACTATTTTTGGATGAAATAATGGTTTCTTTCATTTTTCTTTTCTCCTTTCCCTTTTCTTTTCCTTCCTTTTCTCTTTTCCTTCCCCTTTTCCCTCTTCTTTCCCCCTTTTCTTCTTCTCTCTTCTTTTTTTCTCTTCTTCCTCCCTTTCTTCCCTTCCCATTTTTTTGCTCTCCTTCCCGATGGGGGGGGGGGGGGGGCAGCTCCCCCCGGACACCCTACTGGTTACGCCCCTGGGTATGATTTCACAATTTTGTAAGTTTCTCTTGAATGACAAGCTAATATAATGAGTATTTTTCTTTAAATGCTCACTCAAACTAGCAGTATCTACAATTTACAAATTCATACAGTGCATACTCTCTTTTCCTTTGCTGAAAAGCTGAACGAATGGATGGAAAGATATTATTAAGGCATATATGATAATTTTTCCAAGGTGACCCATTTTTCTTCCATGCAGAAACACCCCTGTTTTATGATTTAAAAAAAATCATGAAATCGGACCAGACAAATATGTACCCAAATATTAGATTACCAACTAAAATAAAACAATTCATTTCATTTCATTTCATGGACTATAAAAGGCAACCTTTACATAAAGTTCTGACTCTCCGTTAAAACTACACGAAAATATTGAAAAATTTTCGAAAATATTGAAACGGTTTTTTTTTTCTGGAACACACTGTATACTAAAAGATGGAACAAACACCAAAGGACATCAATTTAAAACAAACAAATAACAAACAAAACCACATGTATAAAAGACGAACAGTTTACAGTTGGCTTACTAAGGGTCATTAAGGTGCAGTATTGTAAAGCACAATCCTGTACCTCACTCCTGAGGATGGGGTGGGGTCACTGGGGTGTGTGGTGTATATTTTTGTACCTTGTTCGTTTTATCATCTTTTTATTTATTTTGCTGCTCAATGTAACCCTCCGTGTATTCTGAAGGTGCCTTCTTTTATTTCTCCATTGTTTCTACTTCATTGGCCTATATGGTAATGGTAGAAATAACCTTTAGTTCATAATTTCTCAAATAAATAAACATATATATTATGCATTTATATTTCGAGAAACCTTTCCCAAACTACTTTGTTTTCTTTTACACAGTAATCAGACACAAAGCATCATTAAATTTACAGACAAAGAGCTATACCAACAACTATTTAATAATAGTTGAACTATTAAACAATTATTTTATCTTGTGTAAGATGATTTGCTTTACATCTTTACAGGCATATGAACACGTAAAAATCACGATTTTCTGGATCTATTTTTGTATGGTGTATGTAATTTCTGGATTGAATGGTCTTGCACACATACACAATGAAAAGGTGAGTCTGCATTGATCAAGATGAGAACGAAGTTGAAGATGATGATGAAGGAGGTGGAGGAGGAAGATGAATGACAATGATGACAACGATGATGATGATATGATGATGATGATGAGGATGATGATATGATGATGATGATGATGTTGAAGGTGATATGATGATGATGACGATGATTATATTATGATGATGATGATGATGAAGATGAAGATGATATGATGATGATGATGATAAAGATGAGATGATGATGATGATGATGAAGATGAAGAGGATATGATGATGATGATGATGATGATGTTGAAGACGATATGATGATGATGATCAGGAGGAGGAAGATGAATGATGATGATGATCAATCAATCAATCAATCTTTAGTTTCCATTACAAATACAATACAATACATGATGATGATGACAACGACGATGATGATGATGATGACAGCGGTGGTGGTGATGATGACAATGATAACAATACATGTAACAATGATGATAACAATAACAATGATTGATGCAATTCATCTAAATCTGTTTATAAATGCTATTTAACATTTTTGCAGGATATTGCTCTCGCATCGCTACCTGCTACGAAGGTGTGTCCTGCTGTTACCAGCTGCATTTCTTGTTACCTACACTATTGGTAAGTTGCCCTCACAATCAACCTGGATGCTATTTGATATTGTTAGGAATGATAAAACCAGTCGATTCTAGAATGTTGCATCATTGTAGCCCTTAAGGGGGAGCGCAGTTGAAAACATGCTCCTTTAGTTTACTTAGTACCAAGTACCAAGTTAGGTTTCCTTGGCGAAAGCCTAAACAAGATGACTTTTTTAACAAGGATTCAAAGACACTCCATTCTGTCTGATACAGGCTCCTAACACTTTCAATAACTGAACAGTTTCATGAGTTTCCAAATATTTGTGGTTCTGCGACTTTCCTGCATATCAGTTTTCAAGTATCCATTCTTTGCATAACATGTTTTTCCACTTTTTGCAGATTCAGTGCAATCTAACCTTATCCATTCAGATCTACCTTCTAGAATTTAGGTGTGTTTTTTTCAAATGTCCATGATCATGTAATAGATGAGAACCCAGACAAATGACGAGTGTTTCTATTTGTTTGTTTTCATCTTCTCAGGTAAACAACTATCATCCAATCCACCAACAGAAGTCATCAATGTGAAGAAAGATCTCCATGGGACAATAGATCTTGATGAGATCCTAAAAGAAAAGACCTACCCTAACCCATCGATGACTTCACAGTCCAATGATTATTCCAGTATGAACGAGGAGACTCAACAGAGCTCTGTTGGAAACAATGCTGACCCCACAGTCACTGTTCTTGCAATATCAAATCACCACTATGTTGATCTGACTTCCAACTGGCTACGAAGCATTGAAACTTTACATATTTATCCCAACATCACTGTCATAGCAACGGATGATATGACACACAATCATCTGTCCTCATTTTCATATTTGCATCTCATTCTAGCCCGATTGACCAATTCTCCAGATGTAAAACAAAGTATGAGGTCTTACTTTGTCACAAAATGGAGCCTTGCACAATACATGCTGGCTCAAAACCAAGATGTTCTCATGACAGATGTTGACATGGTTTGGCTAGAAAACCCATTCCCATATCTAAGCGATAACCGCTATGATATGTTCATCTCTTGGGATCCAATGGGAAAACTGTGTCCTGGATTCATGTATTTGCGTTCCACACCAAAAACAATTGAATTTATCACAAAATTTGTATCCAATTTATCCAATGCTAGTAGTGACACTGCTTTGCTGAATTCAATGATCAATAACAGAATGATACCATCAGGACTTCAGTACAGTATTCTAGATCCCTATAAATTCATCTCGGGGCGTTATTATTTCAATGTCGACTGGAGGACTTATCATTCAGACATCACTCCCGTAGCAGTGCATAGTAATGGGATGGATAGCAATTTTGCATCCCCAAGTCATGAGGTTAAGATGGAGCATTTCAAGAAGTATGGCCTATGGTATTTGAATGGTAACACAAAACTTACATGGGATGCAGGCACAGCATATATTATCGATGAGTGACCCTAGAATGGAAAAGGATAAGAATATGTAAGACAGTAGACCCCAAAAATCCTTAAGTCCAGCCCTGCATATTTCACTTCTGAAATTGTTGTATTGATTTATAGGTAACCATACCAAACCCCTAAAGATTTCAATGATGGTTCAAAATGCAACAAAACTTGGAATCTTCCTTTCAAAATCAGTGCAAGGAGTACTGCTTTGATGGTGAACAGTGTTCACTGAACACCGATATACACATATACTCCTGTTGAGAATTTCAGTCGTTTTTGTAGATATTTTCATTTAAAATTCTAATTTTGTAAAGTTTCACCATGGTGTAAAATTTTTGAATACTGTAAAACAAGAAATATTTTCTAGCAATTTAATTTCGCTAATACCCCAAAATCGCTAATTTGCCGCTAATATTAATAATGTACAATGATTTCAATGGCATGCTGATCGATTAGTGAAATTAAAATGCCGCCAAAAACCCCAGATTCTGAAATTTGCAAAATTTTCTTTCCGCAAATATTTTTTGTTTTACAGTATATAATTTATATAAAATATGTAAAATATTCCACATCAAGCAAAATGTTGGTTAACTATTTTTCACCCATTGCACACTTTCAAATGTTTACTGATATGTACTGTGCTTTAGGATTTGCAACTTAGTATCTTAAAAGGTGAATGTCTGACAGGATGTGAAGACACTTGTCTACAAGTATTTCTAATTAACATGGTAAGGGACTTAGTCACAAATCGCTGTAATGACCGTAAAGCCCAAACTACGAAAAACATTCAAGTTTTGGCCATTGACATACATGTCTACCGATTACCAAAACTGTATTATGGTATTCATATGTTTCAGCTTCATACGGTGATGTGTGACTGAGTCTTAAATAACAAACACATCTGGGGTAAAAGGGGAAAAAATCATTTTTAACATGAAGTATTCTTTAAAACTATATTGAAAATATTATTTGTAAGGATTGTAATTGCAACATGTATGGGAATATTGTAATGCGACATTATCATATATAGCCTAAAGCTGCACTAAACATATTAAGACTGGTGGCAATACAATATCGCAATACATGAATTGGACAAGATGATATGGTATTGCAATGCCAGTTTCAGACTCTACCAAGGTTATTGAAACAATTTATTTGTACTAAATGTATGGCCTCAAATTTATCAGATAATTAGTTAACCTTCTCAGAAGACTGAAATCAACTTTATACTAATTTTGATAAACACAAATGATAAAAGTTAGCGAGACAAGTTATATAAGCTAATAGTTCCTAATTTGTTTATTCAACAAC